>VYZP01009671.1:26692-268501 GCA_013400635.1 Hypocryptadius cinnamomeus
AGGCAGGGATTTGCAGGCAGGGATGGCTGTGCAGGCTGGGATGGATGTGCAGGGATGGCTGTGCAGGCAGGGATGGCTGTGCAGGCAGGGATGGATGTGCAGGGATGGATGTGCAGGCAGGGATGGATGTGCAGGCAGGGATGTGCAGGCAGGGATGGGTGTGGAGACAGGAGCTCCAGAGTGAGAGCAGCAGAGGACAGGATGAACGGCTCCTGAGGGTGAGCAGCCTGCACAAGACAAAGGAGAGAGCACTGCAGCTCCCAGGGAAGAGGCAGCATTTCTCAGTGTGATGATGAAGTGCTTCCATGGAGCTGCAGCAGCTACAATAGCACTTCCATCTGGTAACTTCACTTTTATGGAATGCTTTTGCCAGATTTTTCAGTATTTCAGTGAACATGTGTATGTTTATATTGGAGAAAGGAGTTTGCTTTAATGTCATCCCGTCTGAGACACACTTGGTAATAAACAACTCCAAATCACACCTTACATTTTTTATCAGGAGTGAACTCAAAATGTTAAGCTGAATTTCAGACTAAAGCTGTTCATCACTTGAGAATACACCTGGGTTTTTGATAAAATATGTGTATCTCAATAGAGGGTTAGTATGGGAAATTCAGGCACCCCAATTTTATCTAAACATGGGATTAGTGTGTGAAATTCGGGCACCTCCTGTTTGTTATTTTCTCAATTTTAGGTCACGATGTCTTTTGATTCCTGTCACTGAAGTGATTAGAGCTGAATGAATTTTCATGTGTACAGGTTGGGGAATGAGAGGAATTGGTGCCATGTGTTTCCCATTGTGGGAACCTTTATGATATCATCGACAGAGAACATGCTCAATATGCCTTCCAGACTTGGCCTGCTATTTAGGTTGTGTGATTGCTTTGGACTGTGTCAGGAAAATATTCATATTCCCCTTGGTGCATGAATATAAAATAGTTAAAGCATTTAGTCGATAAGAGGAAAGATTCTCCCTCAAAAAAAAAAAAAAAGGAGAACCTTTACATTCCTGATGACAATATGTGCAGTATGTCATTTAACATCTAGGTCTCATTTTGCCATGGGCACTCTCAGAAGCTCCCTATTTAATGGAACACTAGTGCTCACCTATCCATCCTTAGGTACTCTCAGAAAAACACTCTTTTGGTCCCAGTTGCTAGAAATAAAGTCCTCCTTCTGTCAGCATATGGGTAACAGCTGTCATTACCACCAGCCAGTTATATTCTCTGCTGTCCCAGTCCTTTATCTGTCCAACTCCAGACACTAATTCAGAAAATCAGAATAAATAATCAAGGCTTGTGGAGCTGGGGCCAAGTGTTTTTTATTTACAACACCTGTTGCCTTTTGGAGGGTTGGCACAGTCAGTCTGAGCCACAGCAGCTTTCTGGATTTCCTAACTGGACTGCATGAGAAGTGTCTTTGCAGGTTTGTTTGTTTTTTGGTTGTTTTTCTTTTTGTGTAACTCTTCATTTTTATTTTCATTACAAGGTTAAAACCCAAAATAACACCACACATCTTCAGCAAAGGACTGGGCAAAAAGTTTGCAGTGGGTGGAACTGTGCCCATTTTCACCCTGTGATACACAAATTGTGTTCAGGTGTAGTGCTGCTGGGGGAGGGGACATGAAACACCTCAGAGAGAAAGCTCTCCTGTCCTCCTCCTCTTTAGTAGTTTTTTCTTTACTAATGTGTATGCTCACTGCAGTTCTCTTTATGAATCCCTGGATTTTCTTGTGTAAATTTTTAAAGTGCATTGTGTTTTAGTTGTAGGGAGGAAAAGAAAGGGGAGGGGGGGAAGTACCTCTCTTCCTATTTCCTCAGATGTTTCCAAACTTTCAACTTTTTTCTTAATTTCTGCCTCCTGAAACCATGTCAGTTTAAGCTGAGATGTTTTTGAAGTTTCAAACGAGGCAGAGCTGGGGTGTCAGTGTTGAGTGCTCAGTGATCCAGTGAAGGGGCTGCTGCCTTGGCCAGGTGTTTGGGGCACCTGCTCCTCGTTGTGTTGGGGTTGTAGTGCCCCAGAGCAGCTCAACACAGCCATGCACAGCTGGGCCTCCTTGGGTGTGAGCTGGAAAGAGATCCCTCGTGTCAGATTTTGAGGCACCTAAGTTTGTTGTCTTTAGAGGAACTGGTGGAAGATATGCTTTGGAGGACACAGCCCCTTCTGCAGGTCAGACAGATTATCTCACTTTCAACCAATTAGTTGAATTAGCTAATCAGTAATGAATAATATTTTGTCTGTCCAGAAACCTTGAGTTACTTTTCTTTTTAAACTGTCACAAAAATTACTTGTTTAATCAGAGTTCACATCAGTTTTATTTGCTGAAATTTAGTAAAGTAGAAAGAGGACTAAAGTGTCTAACAAAATGAATTAAAACTCTAGAGTAATTTAAGCTCTGAAGATCCAATACCTCTCTAAAGCACAGTTAATTATAGTAATGTTTAAAAAATTACTATTAGCTTTATTCTGTAATGGGAAAACCATAAACTCGAAGCCTGAAAAATGGAATGTATTTCTTGCAAATGTATGTAGATACATACATACATACATACATACTATATATATATAAAAAGCCATATATTTCATATATATATGGTCTTAGCATCCCATTCCAGCTTCTACGATGGACTACAATGTCCACTGTGTGGTATTGCTGGCTTTGCTACCTGATTAACAGAGGTGAAAAATTCTGCACTTGAGTTCACAGTGTAGGTGATTTTCTGTGCTATTTTTTTTTTAAATTAATTTTGTGAGAATTGATTGGTCTCTAGGTTTACAGCTACACAGGTACAGGACAGAAAGGAGAAATGAAAATACAGCCTCTGTATGCATACAGCTATATGCATGTATTTATCTTAATTTGAAATAATTACTTTCTTGCAGAACAGCCAATGATTTCTCATTTCTGCATGTAAACAACATTTATTAAAAGTCAGAAAAGACAAAATACATTTTGGAAAAAAAGGCTCTTACAACTCTTAGACTAAATTAATTTTGTTCTAGAAAGAACCACCTTTTCTTCACTGACAGATTTTGGAAGCTCTGTGAAATAGCTGTTCATGCAAGGCTTCTGCTTCTTGGGCTTTAATCATTTTAACAAGGATATAGCATGTATTATATGTAGCGTGTACTCTGTATCTATCTGTAAACCTACATATCATACTCAAATCCAGAATCCATACAAAAGACCTCTGAATATTCAATTTCCTGGCAAAATGCCTCAGTGGGAAATGAGCACAGCCAGAGTTAAAGTGGCTTCAAAGCAGTGCAGGACCAACAGGCTGAGCCTGCACCCATTTCAGTGCTGCTTGGGTGGAAGGGGCAAGGAAAGGAACAGGGAACTGAAGATATTCAAGGAGTCCACAGAATAAAACCCACCTGCCTGTTCTGAGGTGCCTTTTCAAAGACTTTGAGTGCCTCTAAGTGGCAGGAGTAAATGAGAGTGGCAGAGTTAAATCTTCATGTAGCGCACTCCAAATGGGATTAAACATCAACAAATCCATGCTGAAAGGATCTCTCCCTTTGCAATTTCCTGCATTGGAATTTCCACACTCTGGAGGGGAAAAACCAAAATGCAGACATGGTGTGACCTGGACGTGAGGAGATGCTGTGGCTTCCCTGGGTGGAGTTTCTCTCCATGTTTCAAAACTCCCTCAAAGATACCCATTTTTAGCAAATCCATGTAAAGAACCACACCTGTGTTTTTCACTGCCCCTAGAGTTGTTATTTATTCTTCAACCACTGAGACTAACTAGAACAAAATGTAATAATAGTTAGGGTTTGTTTCTTAATTAATGCCCTGACAGTCCGTACAGTACATTTTCTGTGATGGGCAGCTCATGGGGGTGGCTGGCAGTGGAGTCAGGCCCTTGAAAAGCTCTGTGGCACAGCAGCTGCTCCCTGTGGGGCACATCTTTGTACCAGAATGCTTTTGGAACAGGCAGAGTTTGCCTAAACTGACCCTATGGCCAGGATTCAGCTTCCAATAAATCTCAGGCTACACAGTGCAAATTGTGCCAGTGGAGCCCTTCCCCTCTGCCACAACTCCATACCTCCCTTCACAGACACTTCATTTTGTGATGGAATATACTGATTTTGTGTGCTGCTGCTGCGATTTCACCTGTTGCCACCAAATCAAATCTTCTCCAACAGTTACAAGCCCACCCCAAAGGGACAAATCTCTTTGAAGAGCACCACAACCACCCAGGAAGAAAGCTCCCATTTTCTGCAGTCTTGCTAGAGTAAAGTAGGAGTTTTTTCTCTACTACTTAAGCTTTAACAAGGTATCTTTTTCCTTTAAAAATACTTATCTTTCAGATTTCTATAAAGATGACAAAAGAGTAACATTTTCTAAATTTAGATGTTTTGTTGTCTTGCTAGGAGCATTCCCCATGCTCTGTGAATGATCATTCCTTTGGTAGTTATGTAACTTTTCTTTTGCTCTCTAAGTTTTTATTTCAGGTTCATGTATAAATGCTAGTGTGAAACAAGTATTTTCTGATTAAATGAGATGACTTAAATAATCTTTTTTTTTTTTCCTCAGTAACTTAAATGTAATGACAAATTTGATTCCCCCATTCCTAAGAAAAGTCCGGAATTGTCTTTTCATTAATAGCAGCAGTAATCCCTCAGGTTTTAGAACAGTGCTTAAGATAAAAATGTATTTTGTATGTTCTCAATTAGTGTGAAAATGTGCAAATGTCACAGGTTGTTAATTACTTGAAGCTAGGAACCTGGAAGGAGGACAGGAGGGGCTCTAGTTTTCCTTTGATGAAATGAAATTTCATGGTCCCCCATAACTCAGTGCTGAGTGAAGGAGGGGGTGTCTCCCAGGTGATAAATTTACACTGTGTAGCCTGAGATTTATTGGAAGCTGAATCCTGGCCATAGGGTCAGTTTAGGAAAACTCTGCCAGCAGAGCAGTTCTCTGGGCCTGGTACCACCAGCATGATATAATTTAAATATGTTGTTTGGCCAGCAGATCAGAGTGGGAGCTGGAATTAGGGTATGAGAGCAGTGCTAGCACAGCCAAACAGGCAGGGTGCAAATCAGCCCGCTCGTTGCATTCTTCCTTACTTAAAAGGAAGAAAAAAAAGAAATGGAGGTGAAAAAAATTTATTCATATTCTGATTACCTCTCAAAAGAAGGTCTTAGAAAGTCTGACACTTAGAGGAGAGGTAGGAGGGCAAGACGGGGTGGAATGGCAAGGCAAGATTGATCCTTGAGAGGCTCAGGGAGTGGGGGGAAACATGTTACAAATGGTAATAAGGCAAGTTAAGAAAAATGATACCAGATGTGGCTGTAATGCCAACAATCAGCAAAAAAATGTAAACATACATAAAGCTGTAGTAATAAAGCTGTTACAGCTGTAATGTTCAGGATGGAAAGAGAAATGAGGTCTCTCTCTTTATCTTCAGCTCTATCAGGCTCTGCCCTCTCCTGAATCTTGGTTTTCTCCTCATCCACTCTATCCTGTTAAACCTGTGATCCATCTTCATGGAAATTTGGTAGAGACCATTTCCAGTGTTTTGTATAAAAATAAAATGCAACGCTGCCAACATCTTTTACAATGAACGGTTCTATTTATATCAAAGAACACTTTTGAACTCTTCAGCATATTTCACAACCAATTAAATTCCTAAGTGTGTGGAAGCATGTGAAAATTGATCCCATTAAATCACAAAGTGTGAGGGTTCAGACAAGCCCTGTGCACCAGTGGAGCCACACATGTGTGTGTACTGTCTGTCATCCTCTCCTGGATCACAGTTCCCTGAGCTGTGGTGTCCCCTGATGCTGGCACAACAGATGTAAGGCCACCCAGGAGGCCACAGGTCTGCCCAGGAATCTGCTTCCTTTGGATTTGTGGCTCCCATGGTGTACCTGACCAAGAGTTTAAATCTCCTGCCTCCTGTTCCAGATAGACAGGACTCTGCCCCAGAGCACCTTAAAACCTGTTGAGAGCTGGGTGACCATTTTAAGGGCACACCTTATATTCTCATCAGTTATAAGATCTGGGAGTTCTTATACTTTAACTTTTTTTAATATGTACATCTATATAACAAAGATAAATTTTCAAAAGGCCACAAAGTTTGTGTATTCCTACAGACATGTGATCCATGCCTGCAGAAATCTTTGTTTTTCACTGGTTATGAGCTTAGTGATTCAATATTTGATAATTAAGGTGTTTTCTATCGATCCCGTGATTCTTCCTAGTTTTAATAATGAGATAGCTCTTGGATCATGTATTAATAATGATGAAAACTTTCAGGACTTTCAGTTGTTCCTAGCATTCTGGGACTCCCTAATAATTGGATCACATCAGCCTGGTGAGTTAGTGCAGTCCTAATGCATCCTGAGTGTGAATGACTAAAAAGTCACGTGGCTGTTTTAAGAGCTGTAAATTTTGCATGTAACTGCAAAAAAGTACAACCTTTTATGGTTTGTGGTCTTGAATCACTAAGTTTGTGCCACACTCCTCTCATTTTATAGGCTCTTGTACATATGATTAAAGGAAATATTTTTTAATAAGCTGTTTTGTAAAACTACACTCTGAGCTTGCAGTGGATACATTTTAATAGTCCTTGGAATTTCCAGTCCTAGTTATTATACAGAGTTGCTCAGTCCTTTTCCTTATTTAGTCAGAAAGTTTTTCAGATTATCTGTCAGATGTTGTTCCACTCAGCCTGAGCATTTCATTCACATATTCTCACAGTCCTTATCATAGCATAAATACTTCTGTCTTCTTTTGTTCTGATTTTTTGACTACATTCCTTATTTGCATTCAAGCAGGGAATATCCTAATGCCCAGGCAAACTCTTAGGATTGCTCCCATCAGGAAGGACTCAGCTTTGGCTCAGCTGGGAGGCTGTACACTGTTGGTATGACTGCAGCAGGATTTCATGCCTGCAGTAAAGGAGAAGTGGTGCTGCAGAGAGCAGCAGCATTGTCTGCTTGTTTGTCTGTGTGTTAGGTGCTGGTTTTGAGTGACACTATGATTTTTACTCACATGGTCACTGTTTCTGAGGCACACCCTTTTCCTAAGATGACATGAGATCTGAAATTTGTGGCCTCTACAGGTTTATCAATCCATTCATTCTAGTAGATTTCTTTGTTTTGTCTCCTCAGTACTGACTGCATGAAATGTCTTCAATAATTCAAGTTTTTGAGCCATGCTTTGGAAAGACTCAATTGTCTTATCAGTGATTTAAGTTTCCTTCCTATTATTGCTTCATGCAAAATAGAATCACTGATTCTGTCTGGGACATACCTCACCCACCTCTATTCCTTTTTCCAAACTTGAACTATGTGGAAGAGGCAGTCTTAAAACAGGAAAATGCTCTTCAGGAGGAACCACAGCTTTTGCACATTGCTGCTGTGGCCCTGAGAGCACAACCTACAACCTGGCAGGTGCTTCCTACTGTATGGAGCATCCATCTATGAGCAGTGTTCTCTTGGTGCCCCTTTTGCTCCTGTTTGATCCCACACCAAGCCCTGAGTGCTGTAATCCTCTGTGGTCAGGCTCTCACCTCCCCTCTGCTCACCTGGCTGTGAGGGGGAAGAGCTGCAGCACTGCCTGGAGCTCTGGTTGGTCTTGGGGGGATGCTCTGCTCAAATCCCTTCTGCTGTCAGTGCAGCATCAGCTGCCCAGCAGTGAGTTTATCTAGAAATCAGTGATCTGGAGTTGCAAAACAGAGTATTTCTGCAAAGAACAGCAAAATAGTCATATAAGGGAGAGGAAATAGATGTTGGAGGAAAAAAAACCCCTGTTATAGGATTGTAATGAGCCACTTTTCTCAAATACTTGTACAAAAATATTCTCCAGAAGACTTCAAGGTGATAAAAGTAATGGAGCTGTTTGGTATTGACTTGAAAATAGGGGGAAAAAAACCCCATAACCAATAAAAAGCTTTATGCAACCCCCCTCAAAAAACACAGCTCTGAGCTATGGACAACAAATGGAGTCAGAGGAAAACTGCTGTTATCAGGTTAATGTACAGCTTACAGCACTGAGCAATTCACTGTGATTTTTTAAATCAAATTTATAGTAAATCAGGATAAACATTTGAGAGGACACTGTGTTCTCACAGGTACCTCTGCAGTTCCTTGGAACACTGAAATAGTTGTTTAAGATGCAAACTTGATTTTCAGAGAAGTCAGCTTTCTCGTTAGGGACACCCAGAGAGCGAAGAATTGCAGTGACTCCCTGGAAGTGCTGGTTTAATCTCTTGTCTCCATTCTGTGCCAAGCTGCAGGAGCTGATCCTGCCCCACAGGTGCCCAGCCTGCACCACCCACAGCAGCCCTGGGCACACAAGAGGCTGGGGAGATTCCCATCTCCTGCTGAAGGGGCTTTGGTTCCTCCATCACAGCAGAGGGTAACTGAGTGCAGGCAGGAGCCCCCAGCAGCTCTTTGCCCTGAAGATAAGAACGAATAAATAAATAGTGACACTGTGGTCAGGGAGGCAGGTAGTTCAGAAGGGAGGCAAGAAGTCAAGTGTGGGAGTTGTGAAGCTGGTGCAGACTGGGAGGAGGGTAAGAAGAAAGCGTGGGAGGTCATTGATTCTTCCTTTGAATACATCATTCAGTTTCAGTCTGTAGTGAAGACAAGCCACAAGAGTTTTTCACAGGGAGTTTTAAATATGTATGTATCTACATGAAACACCTTTAAAAATCCTCATTCTTTATTTCTAAAATGTATTTTTTAGCCCAAAATGTTTCTTTGAATTATACTATAATCCTTCTCATGGCCTCTTATTTTCTCTTAGGGGAATATAAATGTTTTTGTGAGAGGAATCTTCTGCCTGGAGTAAACAAAGTTTAAAATTTGTATTACCATCAATAAGAACATAAATATCTGTGTGCTTTTCTTGTTTTGGGTATGAAATGGTGACTGCACTGGCAGTCACACAGCAAATCAATGTCACTCCAGGACTGAACACAAGGCTCAGCTCCACTGGCAGTAAGTGGATTGCCAGAGGTTAAAGTTTCAGCAGTGATGTCTCCATGCAGGTGGAAGGCCCAGGTGTGGGTGAGGGCTTGGCTCCGGGTGAGGGCTTGGCTCCAGGTGAGGGCTCAGCCATGCCGGTACCTGAGGACAGGGAGGGAGCTGTGCTCATCCCGCCTCTCTCTCCCCCAGGTGTCACTGTTGGTCCACACTGTGGGTCCCCGCGCTCCATCACCTGTGGGGTACGAGGATGTGAGGCAGGGCATGTCCTGTTAGAGTGTGGGCAGCGTTTGGTGACGGAAATACCGCGGGCTGTTTTATTGTTCATGTGAACATGTATTGTGCATTTCCTGCTCGATTCAAGGGGTGTTTTCCATCAGTCCCAGAGCTGAGCTGTGGACAGAGCTGATGGGAGGCTCAAGGGCCATGGAACAGGACGTGAGCTGGAGGTGGGACTGTGTCCCTCTCTTGTCCTCAGCAGGCTGAGTGCTTCCCTGGCTCAGGGATGTGAGGGAAGCAGGACACAAAGGCTTTGTCAGCAACTCTGCCAGTGTCCCCAGGTCCCCACTCCAAGCTGCCACTCGCTGGGGTGGCCCTGTTGTCACCCTGCTCCCAGCCCACCTGGCTCTGCGGCTGAGGGGACACCAAGGAGGGAAGGGGAGATGGGCCAGCGCCTGTGAGGAGCCAGAGCAGCTCCATTCTGCAGTACCCCAAAGACGGGAAGTTACTTAGCTTCTAGTTACCAAAAACGTAGAGCAAATTAATATTTTCCTAAAGATGGTTTTAATTCGGGAGAGGCCGCTGGTGTCGGTGCGCGGCCGCCCGAGGGAGTGGGGCAGGGAGCGGCCGAGGGCCCGCAGCGCCGCTGGGCGTCCCCGCCAGCGGGGCCTGCTGCCCTAATGAAATAATCACAGAATGCCAGGCTGTTATCCAATTAGGCTGACATTTCACCATCGCTGGCCGCTAACTGGATTAGGGCCATTGTGAAAGGATTAGCTGTGCAGCAGAGCCCAGCGGAACGAGCGAGGCGCCGGCGCTGGGCACGGCGCTCCCCGCACGGCCGCGGGGGAAGAGACTCATTACACACAATAACACAAAGTGTTCAAAATCTGTGACACCGGCGTGGAAATCCGCTGCGTCCTTGAAACGGATTTTTCTAATAAATAATTCAGGGTAGTGCGTTTATCTGACTCTTCTCTCGTTGTAATTGCTGCCTGTTGCCATCTGCATTGCCATAGGAGCTGATGTGCATTTTCTGGAGTGACAAAATATCCCAAATATTTCTGTATTTGAAATGTTGGAGTTCATTTTATATGTAATCGTTTGTAATCGTTGTAATGCTATGCCCTCTCTCTGAATTAACTATTCTTAAAAAGCATTAGACTGATTAACAATCACTTCAGTAAGTTCACAGCAGGTTCAATATTTCCCAACCTCATGGCTTTTCACTTGCATTTTCTTCTCCTTTGTCTCTCGCTTCTTTCATTCCGATTTGGATTGGTATAAACACTGAATGATGGTTGTTATTAACCAGTCAGACTGTGCAGATTTCAATTTCCAGCCTTGCACTTCACTCACACTAACCACTCTGTCACTAAATGCAGTTCTAGTTTGATTATTATCGTCTTCCACGCATGAAGGGCCTTGGTGTGTTTTCTATGTACAGCATTTCCGAGGCTGCTGAAGAGCTACTTTTCTATTGGAGTACAAGAACTGCATCAACAACAATAAAGAAAAGAGTAGGGAAAGAAAAAAAAAAGGAAATTAGTTTGTCAGAGTTGAGAAAGGAAAACAGTGCATTAAAATTGCTTTGAAACTATTTCGTTCTGCTTGTCTCTCTCCTGCCAAACCGTACTCTCATTGAAGTCAATGGGAACTTTGCCATAGAATTAAATAAGGACATAATGGAACATTGCTAACGTCACTGCCCTGGCTTTCCCCTCCCCTTCCTAAAATGGTTTTCTTCCCTTCTTTCATTTCTTTTTTTTTTTTTTTTCTTTCAATGAAAGCCGGCATAATAATTATCTGGAGCCATATTTAGTGAGTGTAATTATAGTATCTTTTTTCATGCATGTATTTACTCTAAAACATTAAATCTGATTTATTTTCGTTCTGGGAAAGATTTGCCATTCCGTAGGCAGTACTAGATGATGTTTTTAAATTACATTAATTGTTTCAGCATCTTACAAAGTAAGTATTATACTCTGTGAGGAGAAAAAAAAAAGGTTAATGGCTGTGAATGAGGTGGCTTTGAGTGCATTGGAGTAGAGGCTGCCAGCCCAGAGATTTCCTTCCCAGACCTGCACTGTCACCAGCTTTAGTTCCACATGGTGTCACTTGGATGTGAAGCCTGACTGTGGAAAAAAATCTAATTGTCTTGAATTTCCTTGGTGCAAGTGTTTGGATTTGATTCACTACCACAAATGGCTTGTTAGCTATCCTGTCTGTGGAATTTGTACATTTCCAAATATTTAGTTCCATATAATTATTTGGAAATTTTCAAAGTAAAAGTGCTTCAGCACTTATTTTGTTGTTTAATTAAAAAGTTTGCGAAAACGGAGCTGTTCCTGCCAATATTTTCTAAATATATTAGGAACATCTCAGATCTCTTTCATTTCGGTATTCCAGTTTCTGCTGTGGACACAGGTTTTGAGCTTCTCTAAGTGTGACTTTTCAGTCTTTCTAAAGGGGGCTGTAGTTCAGTAGTTCAAATCTAGAAATTCATGGAATTTGCTGTGAAAACTGCAGCTCTTGCTTGTGCTTTAGCAAGGCAAGGTCCTTCTCTGATCAAAGGCAATCAGCAGCAAATGTGTACAGGTTTCTTTTTGCTGGGTGACTTGCTAAGGGATTGAAGCTGTACTTCCTTTTAACTGCTGTAATGGAATAGGCATAGGAAATAAGACATGCAGAAAGATTTCTGTTGAAGTTTTCCCAGATTCAGCACCTAATTTTCCTTTAAAGTATACAGCTTAAGCTGCTCATTTTTCCACTTCATGCAACATAACCCTAAAGTAAAGCAGATTTGGGGAAATTCCTCCTCGAAGTGCCAGCCAATGGACAATCAGTGCAGCCTTTCCAAGCAGGTTACACTTGACCCTTTGGTAACTTTTTTCCTACCTCTCTCCCTACTTTTCCTCTGCCATCATCTCATGGTTTTATGGGTCCTGGCTTCCCCATTTCCTAATTATGTCCATGGAACTTGATCATGATATGAGTAATTGGAGTTCTGATACAGGCTTACAGCATGCATTACAATGTAATATGAAATGTAGACACTTCTGCTCTAAGTGGAAGTGGCAGATCAGAGCTTACAAATTGCATTCATTCATTTAAGGACCGCCTGGGACCTCGAAATTGATCACATGTGTTGTATGGATTATGTAATATTAATTAGAGTGGTATCCAATAGTGCAGCTGTGCTCTTTGATGGTTCTATTAAATCTCTGTTTTCAGGGGGTTGTAATTCAGTTCTGCAAGTCTCTTATTTCACGGGAGGAAAACTTGAAGTACAATTCTTTCTTAATTGAAACGGAAAGGTTAGCATAGGTAGATATAAATTCAAGAGTGAATCAAAAAAACAACAATATCCATTAGGTCTCAGACTTCCAGGTATTTTTAGACCTGTATTCAACATTTATATCCCTAGAATGAGCACTTTTCATCTCAAAACTGAATCTTTTCTGTTTGAAAGAGAGATAATAATTTCTTGCCCTGCTACTGTAGTGTTAATTCTTTACATAAAGTGATGGCACTTTTGTGTTTCATGATGTATGTTGTCAACTGTTGCTATGTATTTATGGTATATAAATGTATTCCATAAATATAAATGTATATAGTAATAATTCTATACAGTATTTATGAGGGACATATGTGGTCATTATTAGTGCAGGATTAGACTAAGGCAAGGGTAGTATGTTGATTCTTCAAGGCAACATGAAAAAGAAGTTAAATTTTAAAGTGTAAGATCACATCTTCATGATTCCTATGCTCAGTTTTCCTAAGTTCAGCTTTTCAGCAGTATGGACTTGATGTTAAAATATTTGTATGAGGATGTGAATGTGCTGCCATTATTTTGTGCAGTATTTTAGCTGCTGCTGGGTTGGGTGCTTGTACTGGGCCATATGTGATGTTAATGTATTGAAGTTAATTAGGATTACTCACAAACTTTGCTCTGAAAGTTAGTTTTGCTAAAACGCCCAAGTTGAATTCTAGGGCTGACTTAATTTGCAGTATGAGTAGTGCATCTTCTGATTCACACCTTTAGGCTCCAGTCTGTCTAACAAAAATATTGGATAGTCATAATGCAGAGAAATTAAAGGGCTGTACTAACTTCCTACAAATTATATTAAGCATTTAAAAGTGGCATTTGAGCTCTTTAGGGTTATGAGCCTGGCTGGGTGTTGGTGATTCCATCTGCAGCAAGGCTGCAGATGAAAAAAAATGTGACTTTTTTCCCCTTGATGTCTAACTTCCAGTTCAGAACGAGCAAACTGCTCCAGGCAGGATGCTCAGAGTCCTTCCTGGCTGCTGCAAAATTAAGACTTCAGCAGTATTGTCTGTAACATGATGGATTTGTATTGTTTTCCCCAGACAATATGTGCAAAACTTGTTATTTAGGGCTTATATAAATGCTTTTTATATACAAACAAGTTTCCTATTCTAGTAGGTAGGGATAGAAGTCTGTCATTTTGGAGCTATTTTTGATTTGTTTTGGGGTTTTTTTTAAATGTTTCTCAAAACATACATTAATATTCATGTTGAAATTATGGGCAACAAGTAGCACATCTCCTTTTGGATGCTGTTTTAAAGGAACAGTGGCCCACATTCTCTTCTTGTCCTTCTGATTTGTCATTTATTTATGTTTGATCTGAAGTTTAGAGAAATTTTTTATAAAGCAGTTCTTTTCTTTCCAGTTACTCTCAGTATCTTCCAGCCCTGAAGAGCTGCACCAGGCCCCTGTGCACATTGCATTCCTCCCATGTGCAGCACAAGTTATTTCTCAAAGCAATGATGCTTTTTAAGTTTTCAAAAGCATTGCAAAGCAATCTTCAAAGCATTCTGGATCAACCTTACTCCAGTGACATGAAAATAAGATAGTTTTCCTTTTTTTCCTTGTTTGTGCAGTGCTTCAATTTCAGTATGTTCAATGTATTGAATTTTTATTTTTTTTCTTTTCAAATTACAAAAGAAAACTTTGGAATGATCCACTAGAGTGCGAGAAAGGTAAAAGTTTTCCACTGGGATCACTTAATTTGCATCATGATTAGTACTCAGATTTCTTTTTAGATGGAAATATAAAAAAATCCATGTGGATATACCTGCCTTTTTGTTAGGATTTTCATTGTGAGGTCTGCATTGATCCACATATTTATATTGTTAACCTTTGTAGCTGATAGAGACAATTAATTTTGTTCTAATCTTTTGCCAAATGCAAAAGATTATCCTTCTGTTTAAAGGAGCTCCTTGATTATAAGTGTGATTTGCATCATCTGGTGAATTAAGTTTTAGCTATATCACAAAACATAATTAGAAGCAGAATGAGCTCTTACTATCCTTTAGTCTTCATATTCTTCTGGATTTTTTTTGACTTAGTTGTAATTTAAATATGAACAGATACCACCTTTGGCTTCTTAGAAAGTAACTTTTTCAAAAACACTCCCTTTGAAAATGCTTTAAAAAAATTACTTCAATGCCTACTGCAGTGTTTTTGCCAATAGGAAATATCAGTTCTGCATGGAAACACAAAGTATTACCTTATGCTTGTGAAGGGAGCAGTGTTTCCAGGAGTGCTTTTGTTCAAATATGTGCTTGATGGATTTTATTTATTGGAGCCAGTGTAGTTTCCTGCTCCCCCAAACATCAGAAAATCTGAATTCCCTTTATGTCCAGGACTCTGCAAGGAAGAGGTGGTCATCCCTAGTGAATACTGGTGCAGAATTTCAACATTTAGCTCTCAGTTAATTTCCTCTCTACTTCTGGATAAATTTTCCATTTCCATGAGGAACTTCTGTTTCCATGAGAAATCAGCCTTTTAAAAAAAAAAATTAATTTAAAAAGCCATTAAATAGACAAGCTGGACAGCAGCATTTTGCAGCTGTTGTTATGGTGTGTGAGCAATCTGGAAATGTGTGGAAAAGGTTTTTAGGATTAAATTTTGAGCATGTCCTTTCTAATGTGCCACTCAACCTCACAGGTCCGCAGTATAACATCACTGCAGTATTTACCACTACAAAATGACCTGTTGTTTTCCTGGAACTTTTTCTTCAGCTTATACTTGTCTAAAATGAGTGTAATTGTGTGCATTTGAAATCCTTGCTGGTTTGTTTTCCCCTCTTTTTCTTCTTTAAATTCGTAATGAAGTAATTTCATAGTTATCTTTCCTAAATTTCAAAGTAAGGGCCTCCCCTGAGGCTGCCCATCCTCAGTAAGGGGTATGGGGAGAGTTTAAAGCATGGTTTAAAACTGCTCTCATTCCCTTTTTGCAGGTCTTAATGCAGGTTTGCCATAAAATCTGGTGGATATGTACAATTTTTAATCATCTGCCTTAACAGGGTGACCCTTGTATTAAATACCTGCAGGGCTGCACCTTTGAACCATATTGTGCTGCTGGAAAATCCACCCCAACGAGGTCTCATTGGAAGTTAGAGTGCTAGAAGGAAATGAAGTTCAGGGGAAATGGAACAATCTACGGTTTGTATGGAATCAAAATGGTTTTGAAGAGTAAAGACTTTCAACTTGAAATGCTGAAATCAAAGAAGTTAATCAAATAACCTCTTATTATGGAAAATTTTACTTAATACTTTTTGATGTCTCAGCAGTTTCATTTTCATAAAACTTTTTCTTTCTACATAAGGACTGAATTTAGTCATTCCATGATTTTGTTTTCCATGAGGCACTTTAGGGCTATTTTTGGAAGAGGAAGTATGTTGATTGTGAGGTGTCAGTGGCATTTCCAGTCTGTTTATCTGTTTTGTGGCAATTTTCCTTCACAATATAGGCTTTTGAAGCATCTGAAACATCTGGAGAGTTTGAAGATCCCAGAAGCTCTTAAGTACTTTAAGGCACATCTCTATTTTGATTCAACTAACAAAAAAAAAAGTGGTAGATTTGATCAAGAGTCATAGATTTAATCAAGACTAAGACTTCTTTGTGACCTTAGTTTGTAGTTTTTAGGCCAAGAAGTTTAATTTAAAATAATTTTAAACTTTATGCGTAATGAGAATAATGTTTCAGCCTAGATTAAATACCATGATTTTAGTTCTTAAACTATAAACAATTTTAAAAAGAATGAAATAAACTATTAAGTAGTTTATTGCGTCCCTTCCTAAAGGCAGCAGAGAGGAAATGAACCAGAAGAAATGCTATTACTCATGACAAATAGGCAAAGCAACACCAGTAAATAATGACACCACTGGTAGTTAATGGGCAAGCCACAGTGGATTTTAAGATGATAAACCAAATTATTATACTCATATTTATTTGATTTTCGCACTGTAACAATTTGAGGCTTTATCACAGGAGTTGCCAGGCTGCAGATCATGTTTTACTGTGTGTAATGATACCATTTGTTCTGCTGTCCCTTGTTCAGGGTCAGTTCAAATGTTTCCAAGTTTACCAACCCTTTCCTGTACCTCCAGCTAAATGTCTGACACTCACATTATCTATTTTCTCTCTCTCGTTAAGCATCCTGGAAATGCAGTGCAGGTGATTCAGGTGTAGCCCCTGCTGAATATCAAGGTGGTTCCATTATAGTAATAAAACCTCTTTTTGTGACTTTTGTAAGCCAGTTTTGTTATGAGGAAAATCTCCTATCTTCAGCCTTTTTCTGTGGCCAATCTCTTGGTTTCCTGTCGCTGAAATGCAGTGTTTGCATCAGTCACTGGGACACTCAGTGCTCTATCCACAGCTGTCTTTTGATGCTGCATCTAAACTCCCTGCTTGTACTCATCTTTCTCAGGTCAATAAATACTCCTGTGATTAGTGAAAAAAGAGACAGTGGGAAATGGTGACATTTCCAATGTTGTTTCTTTGTTCTGTGACAGAATTTCTGATTTTCTTTACCATGCTCCTCCTGGCTCCTGTTATCATTCTCTGTCTTTCCCTTTCTCTGAAATGTGAGTATCTCAGCCCAAAGTTGCTCCAAGCTGCCCTGGATTCCCTTCCTGACACATCCTATCCCTTCCAAATAGTACTAAGGTCTGTTTACCTGGGATGTAGTAAATTTAATATTTCCAGTATCTTCTGCTTGAGCAGAGTCCTTGATTTAGGTAGCATTGTGTATGTTATTTATTTGTTCACAAACTATACCTAGAAACTGAACAGATCATTGCAGCAGAATGGGTCGTTCATGTAGCTGCTAAATAATATAATTGTTTTATCATGTGATGTTAACTTCACTTCTGTTAAATGTATCAGTCATCTGTAGTCAGGTTGATCTTTCAGCTCTGTGGAAGAACATCTTTGTGGGTTGGGGGATGTTCACTTTAGGAAGCTGATACTGGTCAGTGAAGCAGAGCTTCCTTGGATCAGCTCACAGTCTACAGTTGTGTCAACAAATGCCAATAAACCACCACAGGGCCTTTGCAGTCACCAGAGTTACTCAGGCAGTTGAAAATCCTTCAGAATTGAACTTCAGGAGAATCCTTCAGCTAAGTTCTTCCTTTTAGGCCAAGTGGCTGGGCACTAATGCAGGGATTCACATCCAGCATCCCTTTGGCTGAGCAAACCCTAAATCACTTGTCCCACTGCCCAGGACAAGTGACCCACTCTGGAGGGACCTGCAGTTCTCCTGCTACATCCTGAGGGAATATTCAAATATAGTATAGTGATTTCTCAACAAGTCACACTGGCTAAAGACATATCCCAGTCAAACAAGCAAGAAAAAAACCCTGAAATGTTTATTTATCAGCATAAGTGGAGACAAACCCAGCTTTCCTGCTTGCACTTGTGTAGTATAAAAGTACTTAAAATTACAGAAATACTGAACCAGGCCCTCAATAATGAATGATTTTGCTCTTTTCACCTTTAACATTAGTTGAGGGAAAGGGAGTGATAGCTCTGAAGAATTATGTGGCACTTGCAAAATGATGTTTTGTGTCCCCTTCTGCCCTTTACAGTATTACTAAACATTAGGAAAATTTTGAAGCTGTGGGTGTTGGAATACAGACTGGGTATTGGAACTCAATGGAAATGTACTTTCCACCAGACTTAAGTTGAATTGAATTTTTTAATAATTAAATTAACAAATTTCACTTACTAACTCGGCTCCTAGTTACAGTATTTATGCTAAATAATACAAATAGTATTTATGCTATACTAAATGGAAATCTTCATCTTGAAATGCCCTGTCTTTTGTAAGCCAGAATGTCCCTGTTTGGGTAAGTAAAATGAGCCTTGCAGACTCTTCTGGCAGGATGAAATCCAGGCTTCATGGGTATTTGAAAACTTAGACTAAAAGTGAATTCTCTAAATCCTTCCTTCCTTTTAAAACCCAAAGACAGCGTTACAATACAGGGCTGCTGAAACATTTGAGCTTTCGCTCTAATCTACACTTCAGCTTTAAATGTCATGAATTAAAGTAATTAAGATTAATAGAATCCAGTTCTGAGCAAGACAAGGCGTGCAGGCTCTGAACTCCTGCTTGTATCTTTCATTGTACTGTGTAAGGGATATTAGGAATACTGAATGGATTCCCATGAAATCAATGTGTGTAGTTGTACTAACTACTATTTTTTGCTTCTTTTTGAGGGATTTTTCTAAGCAGCAGAAACTGTTTTAGATAACAGAAATTACTGTGAAGGGCAGGATGTTAACAGATGTATTAAAACTGAAAGAATTGCTTTTGCAAACTGATTATTTCACAGGACAGTTTTTATATCTTTAAAAATACTTAGCAAACTGCCAAATGTCTTTTAACATGAGCTTTTTGCAGTATCAAGAAGAAATTTGGGCAGGTAGAAGGTCTATTCATTGCTTGTTAGCCAGAATGTATCCCTTGCCATGCATGTAAAAGTACAGGTTGTGACAAATTAAATTTCTAGAAAACATCATGAGTGAAGAGATGACAGAAAAGTGGAGTGGCGTTAGGCAGAGGTTTTAGTTAATAATTGAAGGGTTGTTTATGAGACATTGTTTTGTGTTACCTGTGTGTGTGTGTTGCTGCAGTGTGGTTTTATCTGGTTGTTGATGCTGCTCTGGGAGGGCACTTGTGTGAAAGTACATGTGACCTTAGGAGGCCCAGTACTGTAAAGAAAATAAAAATAGTCCCTTGCTCATCTTCTGGCTCCTGGAGGATTCAGAAATCCACCAGGTTTTTGAAAACATAGCTGCTTTCAAATGGGAAAATGAGCAGAAGATAATTACACTCTTTTTTTCCCCCCCAAGGGAGCACACACAGCAGTTTTTGTGTTTTCAAGAGTGACAGATGAAGATTTTCTGAGGAGTCTGAGAGTGTTTTCACAGAGGCATTATGGAAAGCATGTTTTGCCATGTGAGATTTATAATAACCCTCTAAGTGTTTGGTACGACTGGGGCCTGTTGGATTTCAACAGCAAACCCTGTCGTGGCAATGACAGGAGGGGGTGATGTTATCATGTCCAGAAGGCAGGGGTGACACTCAGAGTGGAGCTGGCTGAAGAGCTGTTAGGATCAGAGCAGCCACAAATTGCAATATCCATCCTGCCCAGGCAGCCCTGCCCACTGTGGGGTTCAGAGTCCCCAGGGACTGCTGCTCATCTCTCAACCTGAGAGTAGATATGGGGCTCCTCTGAGCTCAGAAGGCAAGGCCTCTTTTTTATGACAGCTTAACATTCATGCTCATTTGAACTCTGAGAAAACAGCTTTTTGTTCTCGAGTGGAGCTGCAGTTCTTGCAAAATCTCCCCCATTACAGGAGGTACTAAAGAAAGGAATTAAGAGAAGTAGTAAAGTCATGATGACTGAACAAATTGTTGGGTTCTGTTCTTGCTTTCCTCTCATCTTCAGGCTATTACAGAGTCAATTTAAATGGAAAAGTGAGCATGTAGCAACTGTTGTATGTGTTGAGAGGAAATTGTGTGCTTTCCAGCTGATGGTGCTTTCAGGAGTGGGGTGAATCTGTACCTTTGTGTTTGCAGTGAGCGCTGTGGGAGTGCCATGGCCTTGGCCAGGGAACGGCCGTGGAATTGTATTTCTGTGTGTTGGTGTTACCTCATGCTGCCTTCATTCCAGGGCACAGGGATATTAGAGGCAGGGAGGTTCTTTCAAGGCTCAGGTGGGTGTTTGAAGTAAACTACTTTTCCAGTGTTCAGCTCACTCCTTGAATTACATTGGGACTTAAGATTTTCTATCCTGTTGTCATACTTTCCTGTAAGACTGCAATGATTCATCAGAAAAAAACCCCATTTCGTTTTAACACAAAAGAGGTGTTGAATAAATTTAGTATATGGAGGTGATTTTTTTTGCCTGGTATTTCTGTCTTGTGCGAACAGGTCAGAGCAAAATCTCTTCTTGGCATGGCAGAAGATTAGGCTGTGGTAGTATTGTGTGTACTAAGTTGGACCCCTGAGTTATTTCAAAGTAGGCAATAGTTTTTAATTATTACAGGGGGGAGAAAACATTTGAGAAAATCAGTGTTGGATCCTGGGGAGCCAAGGCTCCAGTGGACTTTTCCTAGCTCTGTCAGTACTTTGGTTTGCTGCCACTGGGAATTCAGTGTCAGCATTCATGATGTGTGAAAAATAATACTCATGAATGCTGCAAAGTTTATTTTAATATTGTTACAATATTTAAATGCCTTACATTAGTTGCCTGGAAGACAAAATATTGTAATTATGATATTTTGATTTTTGCATGTCTGTACACTGAAGAAATCCCTCTTAGCAGACACAGTCTCATAGTAAATAGCACTGGAGGGCTGCAGAGAAAGTGGATGTGCAGTAGCAGGAGTGCCAATGTAATTATATTTTGTTCTTCTGTGTTGTTACTCCTAGGGGAGAAGGAAGTTGGTGATTAAAGTGATTAGGTACCAATATTGTTGTGGTATTAGCTGGCACCCAGGCAGTGCTCAGAGCTGTGTCATTCATAGTGGAGCTTTGTATATGATTTATTCGAGGTAGAAGTATTTAGAGTAATTAAGGCAAATAAAAGCTTGGCTCTTTAGGGGTAACAACTACAGAAGCAGCAATAGTAACGGTATTTTGAAACACGTGGTGACAATATGGCCCTCTTTATTTCTGCAAGGGTATAGTTAGAGCTCCTGGTAGTTTCCCAGCAACTGTATTATTTCTCTAACTGACAGATCTTATGCAATCGAGCACCTTATGCTTAACCTCTGGTTGTATTTCCCCTTATTTTTTCCTGACCTTGAGTAAATGATTGTCATTTTATGTTCCAGCCAAAGTCCTTGAAATGTTCCTCTCCAGAAAGGGACTCAATATCGCTGTGCTGTTCCCTGAAGATTGCTGGGTACTGCGAGGGTGGAAACCATTTGCTATTACTTAATGAAAAAATGTCCTCCATAAATCACCTCTTCAAGTGGAGCTCACAGTGAAACAGCATGAGTCTTTAGCACTGCCAGCACTCTAATAGACTTATATATCCTGGGTACTCATTATTTGCTGGTTGTTAATTATAGAGTGTGTTTAAGACAGGAAATCTGGTGTGCTTCTTAAGGAAAAAGCAGCATGCCCCATCCTACAGATGAGAGGGAGCAGGCAAAGGAGGGGAAGGAAATGTCTTTTACTTTAATTTAAAGGAATGGACTATGCATTTCACCTGCAGTGAAACCCATCTGATGTTTTAATGCATGTAATTGTCTGCTTGTTTTTACTTTTTACCTCTGAATGTAGAAGCTAAAGGATATTAAGACCTCTAGACAGGTTATTGCTGGGGCAATTTGGGTGCATCTTCTGGAAATTTTGTTTGCTATTATGGTAACAAAACTCCAAAACTCTTAGGGTAGATGTGTGAAGGATGTCCCTCGGGGGGGAAGCTGGAGCTTTAAGATCTTTATGCAGCTCCCTGCTTATTAGATCTGTTAATCTAATTAAGTGGTTTACTCTGACTTCACACAAGCATGAATCAGAAGCAATTCATCTCTGGAGTCAGTTGTGTGCAATCATTATCCTGGTGGTGGGAAGATGAGGGCTAAACCCAGTGCCTGTGAGATCACCTCTCCTCTCTGCTCCCGGAGATCACATTCACATGTATGTCACTGGGTAAAGTGTATAAATAGCTTTAGAGCAAGGATTGACAACTCAACTTTTCCTTCCTCCAGGCAACTCTTTTTACCGGCTACTTTCTATTTCTGACTTTCTGGAAGGTTTAATTTTCTTCCTGTCAATGGCACAACTTCAACAGGGAGGCCAAAGGGCTTTGCCAGCAGAGCCACTCGTTGCTGTTGGGGACTCCCTGTTCTGTCAGGGAGTGGCAGGTTTTGAACCCACTCCAACAGGAGACAATTTCTGATGCTCATTGCCTGCTCTCCAAGCTGTCTTACAGAAGGAAAGTTCTTTTCCTTTGGCTGAAAGGCTGCTTCTCCTGTTTGAGAGGGAAGAATTGGAGGGTAAATGGCAAAGACAGGAAAGGTGGTGTTCACCTGGTATTTGAACCCAGGCTTTGTCATTCAGCTCTTTACTTTTGTTATCAATAACCATAAAAAGCCACAGGTTACTTGCAAGTAAGCTCACATGTCCTGGAAATAGTGAAATGTTTAGCTATGGGGGAATGGAAAACTTACTGCTCTGTTGGAGATGTTCTGTGTGAAGCTGTCATACCCATGGGAGCAAAGAAAATAATTGGAACAACAGAGGTTTCTCTTGATTTCTTGCTGGCTAATGATCCTCATTTGTCAAAATGTAGGAGGGAGAGACAGCATTCCTTTTCTCAGGAAAAATCTTTCTGTATCCTGATTTCTGATAATGCGTACACACATTGTCCATTAAATCTAAAATTTTCTTCCACACGTTCCTGGCTCCTCTCAGATCTCATTGCACATGGAAGGTGCTTAAAACCCAACTTAATCATGCTGGAATAGTCTGCATCCTGTCCAACCCACGTGCTGTGCCTTGGAGCAGAAAGGAGCTGACATAAAACTGTCTCTGTGGCAGATTCTTGTCTTCCTGCGAGATGTGGGCTGTGCAGAGTCCAGTGGCTGTGTCAGACCAGGAAATCTGCAAAAGAATGGGTTATAGCTAGAGAGCTAATTAACATAAGGAGTTCCTTCATAGAGCAGTATTATTGCACTATAGGCTTTAATAAGGCTAATTACATGTAATTTGTATCAATAACCTGTCAGGCTTGAAGACCAACAGTATTAGAGAACCTGTGTTAGGAGCCATTATTTCCATGTGTGGATACTTGGCACCTTTGAAGACATCATTTTTTGGAGATAATTAATGTCATAAAGCCATTATGTATCTTTTATTGATATATAGATATATATTTATATTTACAGTATATAAGCTTTATAATTTTGCGGGAGGTGAGTAATTTTCTAAAGCCGTTTTAGTAGGGGCACTTGCATAGCTGGAGATCAAGACTTATCTCCAACAGAAGTGGTGGAAGAAAAACTTTTCAAATTACTAAGAACCTAACTCCAAAAAAAAGAAAAAGAGACATGGAACTACTGGAGAGAGTCCAGCAAAGGGCCACAAAGACGAGGAACTGCAGATCTGACTTTAGAGGAGAAGCTGAGAGCTGGGGCTGTTCATCCTGGAGGGCAGCAGGCCCTGAGGGAGGTTTTATCACTGTCTGTGAATACCCCAGATGGGTGGGGGTTGTGATGAGGGGCTCAGGCTCCTCTCAGTGGTGCCCAGTACAATGGGCACAAACTGAAGTACAGAAAATGAAGCAATTTGGAAATTGAGTAACCCATTCTAGTTGGCCCTGCTTTGAGAACGGAGATCCATGTGAGGTTCCTTCCAAACTCTCCTATGACTGAGATGGCTTTATCTGGTGATTGTCTATCAGTGCAAAGATACTTGGTAGTATTTTGATTCTCTCTTTACACCTGTTTGTTTTTTCACCTTTCAGGCTGATTTTAGACAGAAAAATACCAAGGTCGTGTTCTGACCTAAGACTGTAGCACCATGCTGCTAATCAGAGGTCATTCATGCCTCCTGCTCTGTAGGTTGCTTTTTCTTAAGAGCCCTCCTCTAAACATTTTTACTGCTTTATAGCCTTGATGAAGAGAGGGAAGCTTGGCTTGACAATTCAAGAATGGCTGTTCTGTATTCAGACAGGCACCAGCTGTATAACTGCTGCTGATTACCTAAGATTTCTGTAAAAAAAATAAATCCCAATTTTGTAGCAATTTTCTATGACCTTTGCTTACTCTTCACCTCGATGTTCGTTTCCAGATGCCTGGACTCAGGTCCAGTGGCTGAGCTGGAATGTGTCTATTGCCTCAATCAGCACCATTACCTTATCCTGTCTAAATGAGGGCAGTGTTGGCTCATTTCAGTGGGCAGAGCCAGCTGGGCTGTTCCAGTGGGCCCTAATCTCTATGGGACTGCACTGGTGAGCAGTGGTGCTGCTGGTGGGAGAAAAAACCTCGTCCTGTGTCCATCCACCACGCTGTAATAACTGCAGGAATCACTGCTTCCCTGTCCCACAGCCAGGTGCAGTGCTCCTGGCCAGTTCCTGGAGGTCAGAACTGTCCCACAGCGAGGTGGAAGCCTTGACAGAGCACAGGGGAAGGATTCTTCGTGCTGAATTTGGGACTGGCTGTGCTGTTTGTTAGTACCCATGCAGTTGTGAAGTCTGTGTGAGCTACTCAGACCTTTGCCCTTGCAGTGATCTCTTGTAGGGGAAGAAGGCAGTGCTCTGGACAAACATCCCTGTGCTCATGTGGGACACTGCTGTGGAGGTCACACCTCCAGCTGTGACCTCTGCAGTGAGTTACTGCCCAAGGTGGTGGCAGCCCTGGGAGAGGTGCTGGAGTGGCCAGGGCTGGCAAGGTCAGGGTTCACCCCACCTTGGAAAGCTGTGCCTCAGGGCTGGCAATCCATAATCATCTCCTAAAGCAATCCTTCTGGCAGGATTTGTGGAGGGACGGTTGAAGGCATGCTGGAGATAAGGAGACTGCAATAATCTGGTGGCAGCAAGGAATAAACTCTCCCCTCCAGTGAATGCAGAATTTGGAAAGGTCAGGCCAAGTTAGGATTTGAAAATATGCTGCAGGGAGAGAAGATGGAGCAGAGCCTTGTGGCCTGCAAACGCTGCTGGAGGAAGATCTGGTGATTTGCACTGACTGTGCCTCTGTACCTTCCCATCCTACCAACCAGAGCCACAGCAGAGTCTCAGTAAGTTGAAGGGTTTAGATGACAATGACTTGGTTTTCAACTTACTTTTTGTCAACAACAATGGCATCTCTGTAAGGATTTCAATAGGTAACATAATCCATCTTCTTCCATTTTCTTCTCAATAAAACAGATTTTAAAAGCTGTCTTGAAATGGTTTTGGATCCAGGCAGTGAAGTAGTTTGCTATCACCACAAGGAGGCTGAGGATCCTTCTGCTTTCTCATGTGCTTTGTATTGTCACAGCCTTTGGAAATTACCCAGAGCAGAGAGAGACTGGTATGTCTGATATGGCAGATACTAATCCTCTGCAAAAAATAAATATTTGTCATGTTCTGGCAAACTCACAACAAGCACATAAGAAATGTGCATTTTCTAACTGAAAACACACTGAACATCACCTAAAGTCCAGCAGGCTCAAGATCTTCTCCTTTTAAATTTTCCTCAGAACAAAAAGATATGAAAAATACTTTTTTTCTGTTTCCAAGTGAAGCAGAGATTAGAAGAAAAAACCCCTATCTTTCTTTTTTCCATAAACTCCTCCTGAAACATGCTTGAAGCACTGGAAAAATTAGTAGGCATATGATAAATGGCCCACGAGCAGCAGATGCAGTAATCTGTGTGCCTTTCTAAAATAACTGTCTTAAGGGGAACTTTTATGTCGTTATTTCTTAGCCACTCTGGTTATCAGAATGGCTCTGCACAGCAGCATATATCATGCTTTTATTTTAATTAAACATATCTCAAAGAAGAACTTGTAAAAACCTAGCTAGAGGTATTTTATAGGATTTGAACCTGAGGTCATTTTGTTCTATTCATCTCATTTGCATTCAGGGGTTTCTCCACATTCTGTGAGCAGAAAGGTTGTGGGGCACAGGATGGGTAAGGAACATGGTTTGTGCAAGGGGGCTGTTTCTACATCAGTAGAGTTCTTTGTAAGGTAGCTGCTGTATAACACATCTTCTTTTGCAAGGGAGAAGTGGCCATTTATTTTAGAAATTTTACCCGTCATTTTTTTAAAGCAGGTTAATGCATTTTTTCCAACACCTTTGGTCTACAAGCTGTGTCTGTATTTTCCTTCATGACAGCCCCAGCCAGCCTCCTCAAACACTAAAGGGTACAGTTTTGATTATGCTGAAGCCTTAATATTTCTAGAATCGGCTTTTACCAGTGTTTTCTGGTTTATTCCTTGGTAGCTAAGAGGCAGATGAACAAAGTGCCCAGTTCCTAAGAATTATCTGGGAGGCAGAGCTGAGTGCAGTAGTTTCAGTACAAGGTAATATTGAAGTAGATTGGCTCAATGGAGCTTTAGTGGAAGGAACATTCATAAAGGGCTGTGTGAGAGAGTGTATTAAATGGACTGGTGTCAGGATTCATTTGTTATCCTTACTAGGGATTTGCCTGCTTACTACACAAGTACCCTTTATTACTCTATTGAATTTAGACATCACCCACTCCTTGGCAAGATAACTTTTTTCCCTTTGTGTGTGCTGCAGTTTACTTTTTATTCTCTTCCATCTGCTATCAAACCAACAGCTGATGTACTTTTTTATCAGTGTGGTGATAAAACAGCAGATCCAGAAGGTATTTCAGTGCAGTGATTTCTGCGTGGTGTGTTGGTAGTTTGGCTGCCGCCCTTGCAGAAATCCAGGTAACATTTTACAGGATCAGTGGCTGACATTTGTGACATGAATTTATTAGGATAGGATCTTGTTAGTTATGTGATATTTAACAGAGTAACTTCATACAGACCTTATGTTGGCTTTTAAAACAGTTTTTGCAATAGACACCATGGGATTAATGCTGAGGTGTCTGCTTTCCATGAGAGATTTCTAGTCACTTAAATACAGAGAAGGGATTCCTTCGTCAAACTGCAGCACTGTGCAACCACTGCTGAACTTCACAGGGCTTTCTATGGCAATGTTGAAGGCTGGGACATCAACCACTCTGTGGAAAAGAAGCTTCCTTAGGCAAATAAATATATTTAATTTTATTTCTAAGCTTGAAGGTTAAAAATGCATATATGTTTTAAAAACATTTTGGGTGTATCTGCATAGTGTACAAGGCAAACAGAAACACATATTTGTTTCACTACAACCACAGATATCCTTCTAACCCATATTATTTTAGTTGCTTAGTATTATAAAACGTAAATATTAAATATTAATATTAAATATTAAAAACCTGAATGTTTTGTATGCATGAAACCTGTATATGGTTCAGGAATCTAAATTCTGGATAACTCAGGGATTCTGGTATATTAGAGCTTAATTTTTTCCACAGATGGAGTTATATTTATTCTAAAATCTTACAGTAATATGGTATGATTATTCTTGATTTTTAAAATATTCTCCAGTGGTAAG
This sequence comes from Hypocryptadius cinnamomeus, assembly GCA_013400635.1. NCBI lineage: Eukaryota > Metazoa > Chordata > Aves > Passeriformes > Zosteropidae > Hypocryptadius > Hypocryptadius cinnamomeus. The sequence goes on from VYZP01009671.1 coordinate 54,277, forward strand.
TGTTCAAGAACTGGCTGGATGTGGCACTTAGAGTCCTGATCTGGTTGACTGGTGATCACTCAAAGCTTGGACTTGATGATCTCTGAGGTCCTTTCCAACCTAAATGTTTCTGTGATTCTAAATTTAAATACTCATAACAAGTGTAGGCTTAGACCTGCAAATTTAGCAATGAACTATTAGTTTTCCTAAATAATTGTTGTATTGCTTCTTCATGGAATGTAGCTGTTCTGTGTTTGAGTGTCATAGCTATGTTTTAGAGCTTCTGTCACTAATTGATCAAATGGGGTGTTTGAAATAGATAGCATTTCAAATAGCATTTGAAATAGATCAAGTTTATATATGCAATCTAGCAGTTAACGGGATATTTATGTATGACCACACATGCAGGTATGTTACAGGTGGAGGGGAAGATGTGGGAGCCAGTGTCACCAAGCTGATCCACTCCTGACCTGCATTTTAATACTCCTGTCACTACCTAATAATGCTGTACCACACCATGGAGGGCTCCTCTTACTGAGTTTTGGTGCTCTGGGGGCATCTTGTGTGTCAGCAGGAGGTTCTGTGTTTGTGGTGTCATTTATCCTGCTGCTGAGGGCTTCGTTCAGCACTGCTCACTGCAGAGCCAGCCATGGTCCCCTTCAGCCTGGCTGCAGTAGCACCAGGGCTGCTTATTCCAGAAAGCCGGAATTGCTCCAGCCCAAGCCAAGAGAACACCTGGGTGTGACATTCAGCAGAGCCACCTCTTCCCATGTGAAGAGAAGCATGGCTGTGCTGAAAATGTCTGAAAGAATTCACATTGCTGTTACCTGCAATATATCCAGGACATATTGTTCCACTGGCTGTTGGGCTTTTACAGCCTTCTAACTAATCTGTATGAAAAAGGATTGAAAATGCAAATAGCTTCAGGTAGCTCAAGCTGAAAGAGCAGGGAGTTTTTCTGAGCCATTGATGCTGTTCTGGATAGAGGCTTATCTGGCACTGGGTTAATAATGCACATCGCAACACTCCCAGCGCCTTGCAGTTCCTTTGGCTTCTGTCAGCAGCACAGCTGGACTCCTGCACTGCTTTTACCTTGTTTAAAAAAGAAATCTAATTGGTCATTAAACTGCATTAGCATCTGTAATGAGCCCATCATCCCTTTTCAGCTTTTTTCCTTGCCTGTCTCCAAGAAGCCTCTGTCGGCCTGTTTGATGCCAGCATTAACAACACAGCAGTGTAGTTAAATGCAAAATTTTGTTCTAGGAAATGGCATGATACGATTTTAATTAATCTTGTTGTTTATTCTGATCCCTCATCAGAAAATGAATCCTTTCTCTGCAGTATTTACTAGTGTATGGATTTATTTGAAGTTCCAGTGCGTCTGTGTTAAAATGAATAATTTTTTACTTACTAGCGTAGAACACGTAGGTGTGATGTAAAGGCAGTTATATATCAGTCTTCATGTTCAGAACCTTTCTACAACTTGAAAATTAGACTTTTTCTTACTTATTTCAATGTAACCTCATCTTTCTTTTCTGTCATTACCTGATTTCATGTGACAATTTCTTCATGTGGTTCTCTTTTTCTTAATTCATTTAGATTTGGCATGGCTGTTTATTGTATCATCTCGGCATCTGGCTAGTGTAGCTCCTTTGAAACAAACAATGTGTTCGAACAAACCCTTGTAAAATTAACCCTTCTGATCTAAGCAGACAGGTGCAGGTACAGTATGACTGTAATACTTGCTCTGTAAAACTTATTTAGGGAAAGTAAAGCATTTTTGTGCTCTCTTGTTAACCTGTTTCTATCCAATGGAACATTTAACAGCATTTCCAAAACATTTTTAGAATTTATTATTTACATCTTCTAGTACATGTAGATTACATCTGCTGTCAAAAGCAGTGCCTCTTAACTGGAGGGAAAAAACCCAAACAAAAAAGAGATCTGCAAAGCTGCAATATAAATAAAGCATTTCAGTCTTGTTTGGAAAGTTGTAAATCCCTGTATTATAACAAATGTTTTAGGGGAAGTTATAAATCCCTATGCAATTGAAATATATCAGAAGTATCTTTCTCCTGTGGTCAGAGCATAGAAAGTTCTACGTGTTTTTTTCTGTGGTTTTTAGGTTGATTAGGTTGGGGTTTTTTTACTTTCACTGTCACATTGTTGGGGGTTTTTTTTTATTTTTTATCTGTAAATTCTATCATTATTATCCTGCCCAGTGAGGGGTTTGGGGTTTTCCTTAATGATTTACAGCTGTTCTTGTGAGAAGGGACAGACATTCAAACTAAATATACAAAAGATACATTTTTTAAAACAAAACACCAAGGAGTGTTAGAGCAGTGTTACAATACCAGTACTCCCACCACAGGCCTCATGCATATGCATGATATGAGACCACCACGTGGGAGAAGCAATATGAGCAGGGGGGAGAGAAAATGAATATTGATAAAACATGTCACAAACTGTGAACAGCCCACAGGAAATATCTAATCTCGGTGGGTGTGCTTAACCGAGACAGATTAAAATCTAAATCCATGCAGCTGATAATGTTTTTTATCTTGAAAGGTCAACTGGGTATTTGACACTCCTGCTCTGACCAGGAACCTTTGTAAAAGACATTAGGGAGGGTGTCTTCAATACATTTTATTTAGAATGGACATTTATGACTGGTCGTTGACCTTGGGATTCCATTAGCAGTAATGAAGGGCAGCAGTAATGCCTTGAGCCGAGCGCAGCAAATGATGCATAATACACAGATGAGAGCTCCACGCTGGGCTGGGCTGTCCCACGGTGCTGTCCCTGCATTCCTGGTTCCAGGAGGATAAAAGGAAGCAGTTAGTGACACTAAAAACAGTGGCACTGCTTTGGAAATATTTTTAGTTTACAATGTGTTTGAATTGTGCTTTTTTTGTTTCCCTTCTTCCCTTCTCTCCCTTTTCTGCCTCCTCTCTTTGGGAAACGGAAGACAGAGTTTCTAATTCTCTACAGAAGGAGTACAAACTCTGTTTGCCTACTTACATATGAGTTCAGTTGAGGGCTGTCAGAAAGATGTATTACCAAGTACAACAAAATATTTCCAGAGCGCCCTTACATGAAAATGTTTTAAACTCCATTTATTTGTAGAGTTTCTAACTGGCTCTGGGTGACATTCATTGTACCAGAAGAACAAATGTTGAAGGATCAACAATCACAGACTGATTTGTGTTGGAAGGGAACTTAAAGATCCTGTAGTTCCAACCTTCTGCCATAGGCAGGGACAACATCTCCAAGCTCAGCCAGTCCACCCCAGTGAGCAGGAATTCAAGCAAAGGTGCCAAGGAGGAACTCAAACTGAAATATAAAGTATGCAGGAGGTGGAAGCTGGGAAAGGTGACCAGAGAGGAATACACAGATAGTGTCTGTGTGTGTTGGATGGGACTGAGGAAATCACCCTTGTGGCTCTCATTGTTCTTGTTTCTCTTGGGTGGGACTGGAGAGACTGGTTAGAGCCCAGAGAACTTCAGTAGGAAGTGAAATCAACTTCCTAATTCTATGACTTCCCCATCCCCATGACATTGTTTATTTTCTGATTATGAGAAGTCCAAAGTTAAACACAATATCAGCAATAATCAGGCTGGCTCATATATGATGAAAGCACAAGAGAAAAAAAACTAAATCATATTCTGAGCTGCAGACATTCAATTTATGGTAGTGGTCACTGAGAATAGAATATTGCACTCCTTATTTGTCATCATAGTTGGATTTGACCTGAGACAATTTTTAATTCTCTGGGTTTTCTTCCCTATTCCAAATTAATTTATTATTAATGTGTGATATTTTGTATGTTTGTAGGACATGGGTGTGGTGGTTTTGTTCTTGTTGGTTTCTCATACAATCAAATATTTTCAATACGTTCCAGAACAGGAAATTTCACTTATTTAATATCAGCTTAGTAAAAATATGTGTATGTATAACTGCATACACTTCAAAGAATATTCTGTACATAATACTTCAGTCTAATCTTCCTTGAAAGGATATAAAGAACTAATACTAACTTAAGTATGAGATTGTGAGCTGCTCTTGAATTGTGAAGAACAAATGAAGTTATGAGTTTCACATTTGAGTGACTTTTATTAAGTGTTTGTCTCTCCTGTCTGCACTTGATATTATTTACCTAGAAAAAATAGTTCAGCAAAAATTTGTTTAGTCTAAAATACTAATAAAGTGCATAGTTCTATCCAGTTCACTTTAAACCACTGATTTTTCTTGCCCTCTTTTCCATCCTTGTTATGCAAGTTGTTTATGAAATAACAAATTTTTGATATATCACTAGAAGACCCAAACAATTGGCATTGTCAGCAAATTAAAACCATAAAGATAGCAGGCATTTGGGTTTTAGAAAGTATATTGTTTTCTTACTTAGAAACAGGTTGAAAATAAAAACAATAAAAGTTGACCACTGAGCCATGGCAATGTTGGCAGAAGGATGGAGGATTTAAAGGTCATATTGGATAAATCTTATTTTTAAATGTAAAGTCACCTGAAAATCATACATTTCCTTGGGAAAAGAAAGTTTGCCTTTGGAAATGAGCCTTGCCAACCTTTGTCATTGTACCAAGCTGAGAAAGCAATTTGGAACCCCCTACAGACTCATATTTTCCCTTTCAAAACAAAAGAGGGAGAGAAAAGAAAATCTGCCACCACCCAAGCAGTAAACTGCACCCATGGTCTGTTCTCCAGTGGCTACCACCAAAAAAACCTTTTTCTGAGCCAGAAGGATCCTTTCTTTTTTTTGGGAGGCTTTGGAGCATTGCTGGTGGCTGGGCTTTGCTCCCAGCCAGCTGTTGTCAGCTTGTCCCATGGCAGAGCTGGGATCTTGTGGAGCAGCGTCCCTGTGGGGTTTGGGGTGCCCCGAGCACAGTGTGGAGCCAGCCTCGCCTTAGGACAAGCTCACCGGCTTTAGGGAGGGGTCACTGAGAAGATCTGTGGAAGAAAGTGTGAGGGGACAGGAACAAAAGGCAAATCTTGACCTCTTCTTCCCCACTGAACCAGAACGTGGCACCTCAACCATCTGAAAAGGCCTTGCTTTGAATTAGGTGCAACTTTTTTAATGTCTTCTCTTGTGGAAGGAGCTAGCTGAACCTTTTAAAATCTGAGCTTGCTGAAAGTATCTAAAGAACCCTTTTCTACTCATAAACAAGTTTCTGAAGAGAACACTCTGGTAACCACTGGATGTATCTGTTTAGTATTTTGTCTTTAATGCATGTTGCAAAAAAATTTTGAACTGCAAGGTCCCCTGATCTGCAGTGCAAGCAGGGTACTTCTGGGCTGGCACTTCTGACTCTGGATCAAGGGCTGAAAGTTCCCATTCAAAGTGGAAAATAAGAAATGTTCCCAAGGTTTAGCTGTCCTGTGCTGGTGTTGGGGTGTGAGGCAGAATGGATTCATTTTGGCACAGGTAGGCAAGAGTTGTTACCATATTGTACAGAGAGAAACTGATTTTTTCTCTCACCAAACCTTCCAGGAAGGTGGAGCACACTGGATACTCTGCTTTTTTTCAATATTACCAATCATTAATCAATCCCTTGTCCAACAGACATTGGCTGTGTGCATCCTTGGCTCCCTTAATCTTAGCTGATTTCATTAAAATTAAAATATTTAGTATTCGTTTCACACTAAAAAGGTTTTATTCGTTTTAGACAATATTTGCAACATATTTTATCTTTTAGCCTACAGAACGGTACTTAAGTGAAAATTCTAGCATGACATACTAAAAATCAATTTATTACTGTGACTATTTTCTGCATAATTGCATACTTAGATTTGAAGAAACATCTTTTCTCTTTTCAATATAAATATATTCGCAAGATAGATATTCTCTAATTATTTGCTCTTGACATGTGTGTTTTTAATAATAATATGACATTTAAGTGAAAAGTACCTCTTCATCTTGTAAAACTTAAAGCAACAACTAATTAAAGCAGTAGTTCTGTTTCATTTGAAGGGCAGTTATTTCTTTTGGAACATGTTTCAAGCCTTGATTTAAAGTAAACGAACAGTGTTTTTTGTTTATAAAATGGAAGTGTTGCATTCTGAGGTCCTAATTTGAAGGTCACTGCAGCAGCTGGGCCGTGGTGTGAGCAGTGGAACCCTGGGAGCCCAGGGACACCCAGGGAGGCTCATGTGACTGGGTTAATTTTGGGGTTTTTTGGGTTTTTGTGTTTTTAATTAGATATATTGCTGATGTCTTCAATTGCAAGTTGGAGTACTGTAAAGCACCAAAATCTGGAGAAGCTGCTCTAGAAAATATTTTCTGACACTTCTGCAGGACAGTGGTGCTACAAAAACTGAGTTTTCTGCAGCTTGTCATTCTCAGAAAATGCTGCCTTTGAGATACTGCTTAAAATATGAGAGCATCCAAGCAGCTGAGTTTCATGTTTCCATTTGAATTGTCAAAAGAATCCTGTAACTTTTTTTTTTTTTTATTAAAAAGCAAAAAATCCTGAGCAACTTCTTCAGTAATGAGAAAATCTGCTCATTAGGGTGTTCCAGCTTTGATTCTGTAGTTTCTGTGATTTGGAGTCACATACCCAAAACTTCAGTCTCATTAACACTGAGGAAAAACTATCTTTTTCTCAAGTGATTGGCTCTAATCAGTCAAACATTTAAATAGCCTAATATCACTTCCCTGTTAAGGATGACTTTTGGTTTGGTTCTGCATAAAGTCTTTTGATTAAATTATTTTCTTTAAATCTGTGAATGTCTCTGTTCATTCTTTTCCAGGAAGACCACAGCACATTTTATAACAAAGTTGTGTACCTGGTTTAGAATGAGTACCAAGAAGAAAAATTAAATTTATTCTCTCTTAACCAATCAAATCCTCCCATTATTCATAAATATGGAACACTTAAACAGTAGTAAGGGGTTCAGCTTTGCTTTGCATTATTGCTTGAGCTGAAACTAGTCCTGCTTTTAATTTTTAGTGGGTGAAAAACTTGGAAAATAAACACCTTTTAAAAAATTACATATATCCCAGCAATTTGTTATACAGTTTCTTTGCTTCATGGATTCTGACATTCCCTAGGAAAACTAAGATTTAAAGTTATCATGTAGATACTGCTGTCTCTAATAGTGATGTATTGAGATGTCACACCTCTTAGCAATTTTTAATATAAATATTTCCTGTTAAATGATGTCAAAAGTAAAAGTTTAATAGTTTTTATTTAAATAAAAATTATTACTTTTTCATCTACAATTTCACAAATGACCATGAGAATGAAATTTAGGTATAAAAGAGAAAGGGGAGATATTCTGAGAATGTACCATGAGGTAAACCAATTTAATGTCAGCGCAGAAAAAGGGGGAAAAAAATGCAGTTTTGAATGTTGAGAGAAGAACAGAGTCCACACACCCACACTCTGTAATGAAGAGAATCATCAAGAGGTCACAGCAGACAAGCCAAGTGGGAAAGCTTTGACTTTTTTGGTTTATAACCTTTTTTAGGCCATTGGCTGGCTGGAATGGGCAATTTTTTCCTGAAGTGTAGTTTATTAGTTATAAATTTAGCAATATGTAATTAATTGGTATTTAGCCCAGCCTACCCACTGCCGCAGTTAAAGGGGTGGAGAGCTCCACTAAAATGGTCAGCTGGAATTTTCAGGATGTAAGCAAACACTCTGAGTGACATGATGCCATTCCATCAGGAAGCATTTGGTTGTAGTTCCCCTATGTGGAGAAAACAGTGGGTACCAGAATCAAATCAGAAGTTACTTCCTATTATATTTAAATAATAGCACTTCAGTACATGAAAACCATTGTCATAAATACAGCAAATTCTGCTTGTGTTAGCTGAAAAATCAGTTCATGTTTTAGATATTTGTAAAATAATGGGGAGAGGTAGGATGAGGCTTCTACAAATTGTTCCTCCTCTTCTTTCCTGACATTTCAGCCCTTGTTCTTAAGGTTGTTGTTTTTTTTTTAAACCTAACAAACTCCTTTATATAAAGGAGTTTATCCTTCACTGTCACAGATGCTGGCATGGAATTCAGCTAAAGAAATCGATTTAATGTTTTGATAAAGGAGAAAAATTAGGTTGGCTTTACAGGGAAAACATTTAATAAGGATAAGAAATAAAGTCAAAACACAAGGTTTGTCTCTTACTGAGCAGAAATAAGACATGAAAAAGCACATAGCTGCTCCATTTCTTGTTTCTGAAGGACCACTGTCAAGCTGTATTTGGTTTTAATTATAGTTTAGTTAAAGGTCTTAGAAAACCTGGTGCAGTTCATAGAATAACTAAAAGAAATACTTTCTTGAAGAATTTACAGGCAGAATCTCTTCACTTAAATAGGAACCTGAAATTTAAATTATGCAAAGGCTTGAGCTGGATATTACTTTTCAAATAAAATTCAATAGATTGTTCAGCTGAGAGGAAAGGTGAAGGAAAAACTAATGCTCTTGTTTTACTTAGGTGTTTTGTACTTGAAACTCCCCTGGGACGTTTTTTGTTATTTTCGGTTTTTCTGTATTTTTTACCAGGCAATGAGAGAGAATCACACGTGAGCAGAACTTCCTCTTAGTTTGTTTTTGGCAGAGAAAAGGTGGTTTTTGCTTGTTCACCTTCAGTCCTGCTGGAGGTGTCTGCAGCAATTGCAGGGAAGGCACTTTTACAACACTTGCCACTTGAGAAGGTATTTCATTTTTACATGAAAGTCAGGCATTTCTTACATGTAAATCCATGTCTTCGAATATCCTGAACTGGAAGGGACCCACAAGAATCACCAAAGTCCAACTCATTTACTGTAGAACTGTTTCACTGACGCAGCTGATGGCTTTGTCAAGGTTGCAGAGTACATTTAGGATGGAGCCAGGAATTATGCCAGGAAATGCAGCATCCAGTGCTTTTTTTTTTTCTGTTTTTACCCCGGAGAAGGTGGATACAAAATTGGGAGCAGTCCAGGATGGGAGTAGAAGTCCTCATTGCTTGTGGTGTAAGATCTTTGTGTGTTGAGGCATTTATGCTGCCCTAGTCTGACAAGAAGTCTTTGTAGTAACTGCATGTCTGGAGAGTAAAGTTTTTCTTTGTTTTTGCTTGAAGGAAAGGCATGGTCGTGAACCTCAAAGGGGAAAAACCCTATAATCATTTAGGCTGAAGTGCTTCTTAATTCAAATGGTGTGCTACTTAGAGAACTTGATAAAAAGGATTAGAACTGGAAGAGAAAGGCATTTTTAAAAGCAAAGCTATTACAGGGTTCATTACTTTATTTATATGTTCTCCAAAATCACATGAATGAAGGGAAAAAATGAGGAGAAAAAATACTGGCTTCAGTTCAGAATGTCAATTACTACTTTTTTTAATCCTCTTTTCACAATTTATTTGACATCTTGAGCAGTAGCCAAAAAAGCTATTATAACTATAAACCGTATTCATTGGTATAAATCTCATTAAGTTGAGCAATTTAATTAAGGTATTGACATGCTTAATTGATACGTGCAAGGAGAGACCATTTTCATATCTAATTTCCATACGTTTTCTGCTTTTAAGAAAACTAGCTCCGTAAAAATGTTATAGATTCAGCTAAGCCCTGTCATCCCAAAGGAGCACTTGCTGCCATTTACCTTGATTTAGAGCCAACTACTCTTCTAAGTGGAGCTCCATTAAATGAATCTGATGTATGTCTGACTCAAACATGCGTCAGCTTCTCTTATGATCAATAGTGGAATATTTATATTAATAAAGCACCAAGTTAATTAAATAAAATAGTCTTCTGGGTAAACTTAAGATACTAGGGGATGGGCAGCGAATCAATATACTCTGCCATTTGAACATTAACTATGTGCTCTGAAATTTTATGCTACCTTAGCAAAGATGCTTACAGTGTTGGAGTCTTGGATGCACAGAAGCCCCCAGGGCAGGAATCTGCTAAGAATCCTGGGCAGGATTTGTTTATCAAGGTAGAGAAAAACCAGCAAACAAAAAAACCTTTGGTCTGTTTGGCTTCAGTGACTTCATTGCTACAGACACATTGGGAATCCTCTCTTCTGCATTAGGACTGAGCACAGTCAAATGGGTGTTCTCCCAGTTGCCTGAACTGTTACAGTGGTGCCAGAGAAGGGGCACATGTGACAAACTTGCCATGTCAGGGTTTATCAGTGATGGTGAAGCGTCATAGGAGCCCAACAAGGACATTTTAAACACTGCCTTTAAAATGTGTTGGCCACTCGTGAGTCTGCTGCATTGCATGTTTCATCCCAAAGCATGGCTGTCCTTCAGCCTTTTGCATCCCCACGGGCTCTGTCCCCACAGACAGAGCTGGGACAGAGATTTCTACATGAGTGGGTGACCTCTGACCACTGTGGAATCCTACCCCTGTTGGATCTGCAGTCACCAGTCCCAGATTCACGTCACCATTGTGCCCTGATAAGCAAACTCTGCTGTCCCTGTGGCACTGGTGCTATTTCTATGACATGCAGATGGCCTTTGAAGGAAGCAAGTTCCCTCAGGTACTGTTGCAATCCACAGCTTCCACTTCATCCTTTTATCTACATTTTATCTGTTTGCCTTTTATCTACATTTTAAAGTTTCAGTGCAATAAAGTGAAAAATGTAGTTTTTAATCCTGCAGCTTTAATGAATGCCTCACTTTAATAACCAAAGAAGATGCTTGAAAGGACAAGAAAATATTAATTCATTGTTAATAATTTGTTCAGTCAGTTTAGAACTTGTTCTGTGTAAATATACTTCAGTCTCTTTAGCCAGGGGCACCATGACATTGCTAAGAACACTGATATTTCTGGTCCAGAGGCAGTGGTTGTGTACCAGAGCCCTCAGTTCCTGCATTCTTTCTTTACTCAAGGGCACAGGGCTCCCTCCTCTTGGGACTTAGAGGAGCTGAGTTACAACTGAGGGAATTATAACATGTTCATTTGGGTCTTTTCCTCTCTTTAAAATCTCCCATGTGGCTGGACTCTGGTCCTTGCTGAGCCTGCAGTGACTGCTGAGCATCCCCTGACCATAACCAGAGGTCACAAGATTTCAGTGAAGTGATTATTTGCTGACTTCTGTGTGACAGACATTGCCATGGGAAGTGAAAAAATCAGAATGTAAATCCACAGGGAGGTAGCTTATGGAATAATGTACAGAATTTAATAAAATAATCAGTAGTAGTACTTCTGGGCTATTGCAGGAAGAGGACATTGACATTGTCCTGTGAGGTGGGATTTTGACCTGGTTAAAATGCTTCTAATTACCAGGCACTAGGGACAAGATGAAGATGAATAATCTCCTTTGTCTTGGAGTGAATTGTCTTCCAGTTCAGCATTTACTAAAAATACTTGGTTTAGATTCTATTTTTCTAATTATGTAAAACCTTCTGAAGAAGACAAATGTATGGTGTGTTTGATACTTCCAAATACTCTTCAGCCACAAAGAAGTAAGCGTAGGCTCTTATTTAATATTGCTAATCAAAGTACATGTTGGTTACAGCTGACAGTTGAAAATATTCAATATATGTAAAACTACTTCTGTACTGTTATTGTCCTTGGTAAAGTGTTGGTAATGCATCCCAACCCTAACATTTAGTGTTTATTTTGCCTTTTTTTCCTTTACATCATTCTGTGATTCAGAAAGACTGAACAAAGAATGCAAGCTAGAAAGAGCATTGGAACCATATGTGTTATAGTTGTATATAATCCATATCATAATTGTATAAACTTAACGGGGTGGGATAAGTTTAGTAAGAAAACCACTTTCTGTGTTAACCACAGTTCCCTGGTATTTAGAGTTGTCTTTCCACAAATTTAATGTTCAAAGAAAGGAAGAGTGATTGCATCTGAGCTGGGATAAAAACAGGTTCCACTATGAATTCCTTTCTGGAACCAAACAAAAACCTTTGTGTATGGAACGAGGATGCAGATATTCTTGTGTATTTTTGGACTGACTCTTAGTTTCTGTCTTGATTGTTGGTTTTCCACACGACATCTGGAAGTAATGATGTGAATAATATCAGGATGTAAACTTTCCAAGTCTTATAATGAAGTTAAATTTGCTTTTCTGATAAGATAAGACTGTTTTTTCATATGACCCATGAAACCCCTTTAGCTAATTGTTTTTTCAAAAGCTTGCTAAGGAGGTGTCATAAATTAAAAAAACTTTTGGGGTAATAAGTCAAGTTTTACTGTTGGGCATATTTTCTCCTCACATAACTGTGTTGGACTTTGGAGAAAGTCATCATCATTCCCAGCAGTGATGAAATCAAATCGTGCTGGAATTTGATGTTCTTTGATTTGAGAGTGCCTCAACAATGAAACAGCAAAGTGTGGGCACATTGGAGTCTGTTGTGCAAGGAGCCACTCCTCCCTCTTCCCTGGTCAGCTCTTTTACATTTAATTCAATTTTGTGTGCTGACATTGTCAATCTGAAATTCAGCAGTGCTTGACAGGGAGTCAGAGGAAAGCCAAGTTCATTTCTGGAAGTGGCTTTATGCAAATGAACTCGTGTGGGTCTCTGTAAGGAGGCAGCTGCTGATGAATCAGAGTGCCCTTGTTCCCTCGTCAGCTTCGGGAATAAAGCTCAAAAAACACCACAAACACCTTGGAGAGCTGCACACCCAGGTCTCCCTGTGAGAATTTTTGGGTGTTTGAGGATTAAAAAATGAGTCTGTTTTCAAAGTAGAACCTGGAGGATTTTGTTACTCAGTGTTTGGGTGGATTCAAGGAATTAATTCAGCTTGTAACTTGTTCAGGCCAGAGTGGTTTGGAAGTGGCAGTGAAGTCCTAGGAACATTGGTAATTCTCGTGAATTGTCTCGATTTTAGCTGTTTTCAGTAAAGGTTTAGGTCTTTGGTAGTTGTTTTACTGAAACACTCAAATAAAATCCTCAGTAAGCTGGGCAGAATGGTTGCAAGTTTAACTTCTCTTTTGGAAGAATTCACCACTTTATGTGCACTTCAGCTGAAAGCTAATTTTGGTTTAGATTTGTGTCACATTAGCATGTTTGTACTAGTATACTTGAGTTTTATTTTCTCTACTTAAAACACCTACATTCTATTTAAATGCCTTTTTCTAAAGCATGGCATCTTTGAATGATAAACTTCCTGTGCATGGAGTGGGATTCTGAAGGTGCTTTACCTACGTTGATAGTCATTGAAAAGAAGAAATTATTGGTTATGTTCCAGTGAACCTTCTTTTGATGTGGATAAAGCAGGAGAATGAGGTTTGTAAGGGTGTGGTGTCATGCAGCTGTAATGGTCAGGGTGACCTGAAGAGCTGCTGGGTTTGTGGATCCTCCCAAAAAACAGAGAGCTGCTGTTACTTCAACACGTGCACGAATATTCCCCACTCGAGAGAACCACTTTGTGATATTACATCTTGGTCTAATAAATCTAGATGTCACATCGCTCAGAAAAATGAATTATGGCTACAAACCAGCCTGAAGTGGATCTCCTTACATCTGCAGTGCTTCACTGGGACTCTCGGGGCTAAACGATCCACAGCAGGGAAGATACACAAAGGTGAAGCTGGGGGAGAAAAAAAGAAGCTAAAATATTAGAAAAAAGGAAAAAAGTGCATGGAACTCCTCTGTCTTTTGTCCTAGGTTTCTGTACCTGTTCCTGCAGTCTGCTGAATATCAGCAGGATAGATATTGCTGGTCCAATATTATCAGTTATTTTTAAAACTTCGATTACAGCTCAAGTACCAGTGTGCCCCTCTTGCACAGGTGCATTTTTACCACAGAACAGAATAAAAGCCCTCTGATAACTGGGACTGAGCTATAAACAATGCTGTTTTTCTCACTGCAGTGCATTCAAATACTTTGCAACTCATTTCTATCTCACTGCAATGAATGGAAATTCAAGTTGGTTTTACTAGCCATGGATTCTCTTTCATTTTTATTACTTTTTATATAGCCACAGGAATGTCTGCAGTGATCATACAAACAAATTGGGTAATTGGCCTTTTTCAGGAGAACTTGGTAAAAAAATAAATCCTAGATCTTTACACATGTAATTGCTACTTAATCCTAGGAAAAATCTTATTTTCTTAGCTAAAGTACAGGATCACAGCCTGAATTAAAGAAATACTATTGTGATTATTGTTTTCATTCTATAGTGTGGTGATTAGGTACACAAGTATATTAACTGGCAGGGGATTTTTTTCTTTTAATATATTAGTAAAGTGCAAAAAAAAATTCAGTATAAAAATATTCATCATTAACAAGGTTAAGGCAGATCAGTCAAAAGAGAGTCTTGCTCCAGATGCTGATCAGTTATCCAAAGACAGTGCATGTTTTATTCTTTATGATTTCACATGTTTGTCTTCTAAAATAAAAACGTATCATAATTAAAAAATATATTACTGATAAGCTGCAAATATATTTTTGTTTAGTGGTCAGGCAGGGCTGTGGAGGCTCCTGTCTCTGTGGGGAGATCACAGGAGGGTGATATTGCCTACTGATGTTTAGAATTTGCAAACTAATAGGATTTCTTTCCAGTACAGTTCAACAGACAGAAGTATAAACCCCCAAACAGGTCAACAGTATAAAACCAGTGCTTTTTAAAATTACCTTAAAATAAAGGTACCTCAATATAGCTACATTTCTATTTTAGAAAGTATTAAAATTAATAAGGAGTGAGAAAGCTTTTGAATTCACATTGGTTTAGCAGCAAGAAAATATTGACAAAAATAGAAAATGATGGGGAGAATCATTCCTTTCTCCTGATGTCAGGGCTTCAGTCCCCCCTCTCTGAGGTGTGTGCTGTCCCCACTAAATCACATGAGTGCCTCTGTCTTCTAATCTCACTTCCAGTGCAGTTGGAGCACTTGGGCTGGTGTGGGAGCATCATTGCCCCAGGAGCCTTTGTTTTGTCAGAGGTCCAGTGGTGCAGGAGAATTCCAGAGGAAATGTTTTCCTGTCAAAATGCATCCGTCTGCAGTGGTGCCAGAGCTGTCTCTGCTGGCAGAACACCCTCCCCACACGGGAAGGCTCAGCAGGTGAATGGCACAGGGTGGAATTCCTGAGCTGTGGGACTGACTGGGAAGGGTTTTTGTGTCTCTTGCTGCACTCTCAGGAGCACATGGAGTCCCACGCTGCCTCTCTGTGTGTTCCTTTGTCTCCTCGATCAAAAGGAAGGATTAATTATATTGATACATGTTCTAAAGCACTGAAACCCTACATTAAATACTTCTAACAGAGACATCTTCTTGTCATTTATTAGTCAGAACCCTGTCCTGTTTCTAGTGGGCTGTTTCTCTTCAAAGGTTTCCTCTGAGTCCACTGAATGTTACTTTCCAGTTCCTACTCCCTGGCATATCCAAAACTGAGTGTAAATACTTTGAGGAAAGATTTTACTTTTGTGTGTATATTCCAAAAGACAAAACAGATGCTGCTTTCTAAAATGAAAGTTCACCATCAGTCTCAAGATGGGTGGTTTTGAAATAAGAGTCTCCAAAATTCTGTCTGATCACTATTTGCTGAGTATTTTGGAAGTGGCAGGAGGAGGGAGAACTCTAAAAGTCATAAATACAAATGTTGCCTTTGACTGGATATTGGCATTGATTAGTTTTACAGTTTATTTAAAATGATATTAAAATATTTACTCATCTTCTCAGAGATATTCTGATAGATTTTTTTCAATTTGTTGGGTGCATCAGCAGACAAATGTTGCACTGTGTCTCAGTGAAACAAGGTGGGGTTTGGTTGTTTGGGGTTTTTTTTGGTTTTTTTAAGCAACCCAGAATTTTAAAAACCTTTAATGAAGGATTAAGTAATCACAAGTGAGTATTCTCTGTTCTTTTAAACATTTAAAAACTTCAGCATGTGCTGTGTGCTCCCTGTGGTTGTGTCAGGACAGAAGTCACGAAACTGCACAACTCCACGCAGCTTGGATGCCTTGAAAGATCTTTACTTACAGATGGTTTCTAAATTGTCCTTGGAGAAGGTGGAAGATGATGATAAAATAATCATCTTCTGCTGAGATCTTTTTCCTCTGACTCCTTAGTGAGCACCCCTCCCAAATCTTGAGGCTCTGGCTCTGCTCAGTGTCCTGCTCTCCCCAGTGAAGGTGTGTGTGGCTCGGTTATGGGGCTGCGTGGGGTTGAACCCTACAAGTACAGAGTTAACATCTCTCACCTCACAGTGCAACTGCATCAACAGAGAAATCGTGGTGTTTATCTTCTGGAGGCTTAGCAGCCGTGCTTGTGCAGCAGTGCGTGACTGTGTGAAAGCACTGAGCACTGCTTTAATTGGAATTTTGGAGCTAAATTCCCTCCTCAAAACAAACAAAACCAAACCAAACCTGCAGTTTCCCCTACAGCCTCCCAGAGCACGACCTGAGAGCCAGCTGTATTGTATTTAGTAAAACACAGTCACCTTGTTCAGGGTGCACAGCATCTGCAGGACCTGCTCTGTTTCACAGAGCTCAGGTGCTTGTCACCCTCTTTACTTTTCGTGCACTAGTAGGAGGAAAGGATTTTTTTTCCTTTCAGAAAATCAGCAGTGATGCCAAGTTTCCACAGAGTAGTGCTTTACAACACTGCTGTTGTTAAGCTCTTGCCTTGTAGCCCATCAGCAACAACACTTTTCCATTTTTCCTTCAGACAGAGAGCTACAAGTGCTGCTTTACAGTAAATACCATTTTTACACTGACCCTGCTGAGAGGGAGAAGCCATTCCTGCACTCAGGGCACAGGTGCTGATGAGTGTCAGACTTGCCACAGCTTGTTCTAATTACTGTTGGAGGGACCTGATTTGGGCAATGCATTTTCCACCTGGAAGATGATAAATATCTTGAATTTACCTTCCTTATTTATGAGACTCAAAGTTTCTGAATTGTCCTTAACTGTTAACTCAATTATTTTTTAATCTGTCTGTAGAACAGGACAAACTCTAATACTTAACAGTTTTGGTAATACTAGGACGCTATCTCCTAGGTAAGAGTAATATTTAGTAGTTGAAAATGCTAAATATTAGTTTTAATTTAAAAAAAAAAGTTTAAAACCTGCCATATAATTTTGGCAGAGCAGGGAAAATTCTTTTGTTCCTTTCTGTAAATGAAATGCATAATATTCTGTGCTGGAATTTTTACAGATATAATTAAACTCATTTTTTCCCCTGATTTCCTTGGTCTTTCTACCTCATTTTCTCTTGCAGACCCTTCCTGTAGATAGCATTGGTCCCCTTGCCCTTTCTGAGTGTAGGAGTTCTCTTCCCTCAGCTTTTGTTCCATGACAAAGCTGACTTGTATAATTCCTCACTTTATTGACTTGCTTATCTTTTATTGCATGTTACTTAGAGATACCTATTATCTTTGGATTATACTCTCTAATTTTCCCCATCTGTTATTCTTTAACTCCTTAATTGCTTTACTTAATTCAGTAAAACGTTGCAGAATAGAGTTTATGTGTAACATGTTGTACAAATTAAAACTAATTCTAATGAGACAAATTGCAGTGACCAGATTGTGTTAAGTATGTGACCTTTAGTGGAGCAGTTCAGTCTAGTTTCAGTCCAGTTGTAAAGAAAATTCAGATTGAAGAGTAGTCATTAAACTTTAAAAGTGCACAAATCCTCAGGAATGTTTTATTTTATTTAATTTTAATCAGTGCATTGGACTGAAATGTTTTAAACTCAGGAATCCTGATTTTTAAAAGAATGTAAACAAGCTACCAAGAGGGATGAATTAATTCTCATTTGTCTCAGCTGCACATTCTGTAGCCAGAGCAAAGCTGATGGGCACAGTGCTAATTTCTTGGCATTGGAGGCAGCTGGCCCTTCCTTAAAATCAGGAGTAGTATCTTTCATTAGTTCTGTTTTGCAGAGCAGGTGAACAATATTAACTTTCCAGTATTATTCTGGCAAGAAGAGAGGATAGGAAGCATTTTTATTTTGCACTCAAGTCCCATATCCAGTCAAAGGAACCAGTGTTTGTCTTATGGTTTTGTACCAGCTGCTGCAGAGAGCTGTGTGTGAGCTCCCCTGCCTTGCTCCAAGATGCAGTTGAATTGTGGATAAGCTGAAATGCTCCTGAAGAAAGGAATCAGGTTTGTTAGGTTGGATTTTTCCTGCATTTTAGGTAAACCATTGGTTCCATGTGTTAATGGTTAACTCTGAGAGTTTGCAGTTTACTATGGAATCAACATACAATAAAATACTGGAGAAGATACAGGTTTGGCTGTGAAGAATTTGCTCTGGGTGACTTGTTCTTTTAAGTCTTTGCATTAAACTCTTTAGACATTAAAGGCAAGCTGAGTTCTTTATTGGATAACACTGCATGGTGATCTCCCAGCCCATTTGAGTGGGGGAAATAATTAAAGATTAGTGTTCAACCACATTAAATACTTAATCAAGCTGGTTTTCAGGCAGTTGTAAAAAAATATTATTTTTAAATTTGCAAATCTGTGTGTTAAAGAAGTTTGAGAAAATAACTGGTAAATCCTCAAAGGGTGGGGTTTTTTTTCTGTTTGAAAAGGAAGAAAACCTTTTCCTCCTTTGTTTGAAAAGGAAGAAAACCTTTTGTTTGAAAAGGAAGAAAAACTAAACCTAAATAATGCCATCACTGCTGATTTTTTGGATTTCATAATTATATGTTATTTTCAGTACCTTTGTAATTTTGCAAGTTGTATTTAAGTAGTTGTTTTAATGTTTTAGATCTGTAATTCAAATGAAGATTCATTCTGTGGATGTTTGTAGGGTCTGCGTTCCAATTAAGTGATTTATGTTCTCTTACTGGCAAAATAATAATAATAAAAAAGTCTTAATGTATTCTGTTGCTCTGTTAGATAGTTGAATTTCCACTTAGGATGCAATAGGCAGCGTTAGAGCAGAAGCTAAAACCAGCACTACAGCAAAGACTGCAGAGGCACTTAGGAAACGTCAGCACTTTTGGATGGGTTTTTTTCCCTTTCCAATCCTTTTATCAGTGAGCCACTTACAATTCACATTGGAAGATCAAGAAAACAATATTAGACTTGCAGAGGGAGTTCATCTGTGTCCAAACCATTTTAGCTAAATTAAAATAAAATCTAAGAAACGTATTGGCTTGTGCCAACTCTCGCAGGAGTCTGGGTTGGGCTAACACGTGCTGTGAGCCAGAGCTGCTGCATTTGTCAGCTCCTGCCTCTCTCCCCTGTGCAAAGTGCCAGTCCAAGCTCTTTAACATCTCTGTGGCTCCGTTCCCCCAGCTCAGAGAGGAGGATGCTGTTTCCTCTGGAGGTTGTTTGCTATAGAAGCTGTTGGATTAGTGTTCTGCTGCCTGTCTGGGCTGTCCCCACCACTGCAGTGCACCAAGCTGGGGCTGGCTGCAGGCTGGGTGTGCTCTGTGCCCTGCTGCAAGGCTGTGAAACTGCACAGAACCTGCCTGTATTTATCAAAACAGGAAGGGCAATTCAATCTAGAAATGTTTGCTTAGCTCAACACATCTGTTTGATCAGGATGCAGATGAGCATGTTCTGATTCTGTTGGGTGCTTTCTCCCAGCACAAGAGGGACTCTTGCAAGGAGGGTGCTGCTGATGGATTGGCACATTCTGGTTTGTCCTCAGGTCAAGTGATTTCAGCTGTCTAACATTGCCTCTTAGGGTGAGGGTTTTGGGAAGTCTGTTATTCCCTAAGTCTGGAATTTTTCAGATTTCCCGTTTAGGATACTTCATGCTCCCCCCAGGTATTGGACTTGCCTTCCATTACAGAAATAGGGGACTTGAAACTTCTGTCTAAGAAATAGGAAATCTCTTAGTAATCATCACCTTTTTTTTTTTTTCAGGTTTGCTGTTTATTTTTCTTGATTACTGACATATTTTTCCATCTGCTTTTTAGGGTTTTTTTTGCCTCACATTACTTTATCTGGTTTTCTACAGTTACTATTATTAACTAATATTTATTTTGCACACCACTGCTGTAAGCTTCCCATTATGTCTGCCATGAGAAGCAGGGAATAAAAAGCTGGAACTTTAGGATAAACTCAGCAGACAAGTTTCTTGTTACAGCCTTCTGCTACCTCAGAGCAAATTTTGTGAAGTGCACAGGCTGAGCCTGGTTGAGGTTCGCTTGCTTATGAAAGATGCTTAACAAAACTCTGGCACAATGTCAGGAAGCAGAGAGAAATTCCTCTTGACCATCTCAAAACAGGGTGATTATAATTGTGAGAAGGCAGTTACAGAAAAAGAAACATTGGTGACTTTTCTTCCATGCTGTGTCACTAATGCCACGCAGGCTGTCAGTTCTTCAGCCCACTGGAGAGATTTATGGAATCAGTCCACGATCCAGGAGATTGAAAGAGGCAGGTTTGTTAGCTAGAAAAGAGAGCCTTATAGAGAATAAAAATAATACACTTTACAAGAAGGTTTTCATAGAAAACAGATGAACTTCCTGCAGTCCCCTGGTTTTGCCTGGCTGCAGGTTAAACGTTGAGCATAAAGACAAAGCAGAGATCAAATACATAAATTAGCCCTTGTAGAACACAACAATGTTATGAAATATCGCTTGAAAACCTGATTTATTTTTACACATGACTTGAAATGCACAATAAAATACCAGACAAATGCAACTGGAGATGGTGGATTAAGTGTGGTTTTATTTGACCACACAATTCCACTTTTTCAAGCCCTTTTTGTTCTGCTTTGCGTGTGTCTTCCTTTCAGATCTTACTAATTTTTGCCTTGCTAAGCCATTTTGTCACACTTTTACCACAGCTCTGCTGTGCCTCAGTGTCACACCAAAGTGACAGCTTAAGACTTCCTCCTCCTGGGTGTGAAATACCCTGTACTTTGTCTCTTCTCTGTCCGAGTTCCCTGATCATTTGTCTGGGTTGAAGGTCTGTCTTTAAAGAACTAATATTTTGTTGCTGGCAAAATAAAGGGAAGGTGAAGGAGGGGTCAGAGTGTGGATCAGCGTTAAACAAATTGTGAAGGTCACCAAGAATTTTAATCTGACTTGAAAAAGAGACTTGTACCCAGCAGCACATTTTTGTTTGCGCTCGTCTGAATGGACAATTGTGGCTACTTTGAGAATTTGGTGTAGACTGCATGACTGGTATAAATTGAATTAGTCTCGTGACAAGGACATAGTCCCCTTTTTTCCTTATCTGCCTGATGGAAAGCAGAAGAAAGGCCTGTGTGACACGTCTTGACCTGCAATGTCAATGTGGGCTTTTGTGACAGGCTCTGATTTCTGGCCTCTCATTTGATAAAACCAATTTGGTGGAGGCTAGAAAGGAGCTTGCTGAACACTAAATGTACTTACAGAAAAGGGTGTCTGGGGGTGAGTACAGAGGGCTGCCAGCCCCTCCTCATCATCATTACAGAGCCAGAGTTTCTTTCTGAAAATGGGGCAGAGCCTTGGGGACACTCTCACCCCAAACAAAGCACTGTGCAGCTCTCTGCAGGATCACCTTTATTTGTCCTTTTGTCATCACTGAGCATTCCATTTCCTCCATTTGCTTATTTCTTACATTTTTCTTTCCCACTTCTCTGCCTTCCTTTTTTCTTCTTCCATTTCTGTTTTGCTCTACCCTTTGTTCTTTAAACCAGACTGAAACCCCTCCCCCTTCTCCGTGCTGATGGGGCACCCTCAGGAACATCGGGGTAAATGCTGTTTTTCCTCAGCATGAAAACATCCCAGCTCTCTGGTTTCATGTCCATTTCCCACCCATTCCTGATGCTCTCCTTCCTGCCTCCGCTGCACTGGCAGAGGGCTGTGAACCTGGAACTATTTATAGTTCATCAAGGGGAAAAGCACTCAAATGCAGGCTGGGAAACAGGAGAATGTTACCTGCACTCACAATGCAGATCAAACCGTTTTTTAACGTGCTTTAAGTATTAGAAAGACTTTTTGAATTGCTGTTGGTTGTTGAGTTTTTTTTGTTGTTGGTTTTTAAACAAGGTTAAAAATTCAGCTTTTCCCATTGATACATAATGCAGTGGGATTTTAATGCAGTAGATTAAGATCTTTTCAGTTTAAATTTAAAAGGCTCACAAGAGAATGATTGTAATGTTTTTCCTGAATATTAACTTCAAATAAGAAGTTGTAATCTGAGCAGGGGTAGCCAAGTATTTTTGCAGTCTGTAAACAAATAGAAGCATGCTGAGAAAATTACATTTACACCACAGGGTTGTGATTCCAAGGCATGAGATTTGGCTGCAGGTACTCTGACAATGAACCATGGCATTGTGCCAGCATCACCATCACATTTGAGTGATGTTTGCTCGAAGTTCTGTCATTTGTATCAGGAATTCTGGTGGCTTTGTTGGAGAGTCATTTCAGCTCATTCCACAGACCTCTAGAGGAGAGAAACAAAATTGAAAACAATGTGTGGTGTAACAAATCCAGCAACATCTACTTTTCCAAGCACGTGGAGGTTCCATTAGCTGATGCAGATTTGAGAAATGTGTGCTCTTTGTTAACACAATGTATTTTTTTTCTGTTCTCTTATTCAGAGACCTGAGTGAAAACCAGATAAAAGGAATCCCTAGAAAGGCCTTTCGAGGAATCATTGATGTGAAGAACTTGTAAGTGACAACTTCATTAATATTTGTGGTGAAAACCTTTCTCCTCTTGTTACATCTGGCTGTTACTCTCAGTTTGGGTACCTTGTGTCCAGCTCTGTGAGCACCCTGCAGGTTTTTGTCAGGGGACTCCCAGGCTGCTTTGGTCCTCATGCCTGTGAACACACCTAGGGAGGTTTTGAGCTGAGGAAAAAGAACAGACTCAAAGGCTTCACCCCTTCCTGCAGGACTGTCCTAGAGCAAGATGTGCATAGGGAAAATTACAGGTGGAGTTTGGGGATGGAATTGAAATGTTTTGCTTAGTTTAAGTTTTCTGTCCCATCACTTCTGTCAGAAGTAAATGTGACAAACTGTGGCACTCAGGCATGGTGGTTGAGCACAAATATCAGAAAATGAAAAAAAATAATGGGAGCAGTTAACTGCACAGGCTTTGACAGCTTGAATTTAAAATTAAAATGATTTATAAAAGCCTTTTAAGAGAGAAAACAGGGCTGTGGTTTTTGTGCCAATGAAGCCAGTCTGTCCTAGCCTTTTGCTGTAAGGTAGCCTGAAATATGTGTAAAGACTTTGAGCTCTCTATTTCCAGAGCTGCTGGAGGCTCTCACACGTTGTGTAACAGAAACCCCATTTTGTGCACACCCACACTGTAACCCACCCTTGGCTTTGCTGGAGTCAGCACAGGGTGAACTGAGCAAGGAAACAGCAGCCCCTGGCTCAGCAGGCTCGGGATTGCCTGGGACAACCTGCAGCCACTCTCAGGAGCATTTCAGAGCCATTAGAGTTAGCACTGTGTTACCACACCAGTAGCTGAAAACTGATCCCACTGTGTTAAATATTGGAAGCATTGCATAAATGGTGTGGATTTTTTAAAATTGAGTGGAAGAAAGAGCTAAAGGAGATCTGAAAAGAAGCCCTCTTCTACAAACAGTCTTGCAACATAGCCATGCTCTGTTTTCAGGTCTTGCCCCAATGAAATACTCTCAGGCACTGATGTGATTCCTGGGGCATCCTGAGAAGGGCCAGGAGTTGGACTCGATGATCCTGATGAGTCCCTTCCCTTTTGTCATGTCATCATGAGTTTTACTTGCATTGTGTGATCTATAGGAACAGTTGATGGTATTTTGTTTCAGAAAATCGAACTTTCCCGGCTGTAATTCACTGTTAGTTGTCTGACTTGATTTCAAATAACAAAGTTGCATTCAGAGTTCAGGTCACCTCTGACAAGCTGTCACAACCAGAACAGGTGTTTTGGTTTATGTACCCACTCTCAGTGCAGAAGGATCCAGGGTTTCTCCTTTCCATGAGCTGGTACCAAGGGATGACTGGCAGGAGTGCTTACAGGAATAAATGTTGGGATTTCAAAAACTTGTGTCTGTCAAGTTAGGCAGTATCGACTGTTTTGCTGTAGAAGATACGGTATCAGAAGTACTTCCCTGTAGCTACAGTTTCTGACTTCTGTGAGCACTGAAGTTATCACAGAGTCATAAAATAATTCTGGTCTGGAGTGGTCATCCAGTCCAGCCTCCAGCTCAGCAGGAGCACAAAGCTTGGTACTCTAACAGATTGCTGTTGTGAGCCACGAGTATTGATTATTTAGATCAATAGCAGGAGAAGCAGGCTTTTCAGTCACATCTAGACATTCTTTCTTGGTAAGAAATGTACAAATCCTGTGCCCAGGGTGGTCCATGGGACTGTTGCTTCCCAGATGAGTGGATTGTGACTTGCTGAGAAAAGCATAGCACAGTCTTGAGCCAACTTGCTGCTGGAAATACATGAACATTTCTCCAGCAGTAGCTGTAAGGGTGTGATGCAAGCTGAAGCAAGTCAATAGTTAAAGCTCTTTAAGCAGTGAGCTCAAACATGCTGATTCCCATTTTCAGCCTGTGTTTGGCAGCCAGGTCTCTCCCTCCTGGGTCCCAGCAGTGACCATGGCAGTGAGCAGGGTGTTCACTGCCTGAGCAGGAGAATGAGCCTGTGCCTCGGGGTGCCAGCACCTGCCTGGTGACTGTGACACAAAGGTGCTGATGGCACAGCAGCAGGGTGGGCTGTTTCTATGGTTATCACTTTGCAGATTTCTTGTGCTGTCTCAGTGTTCTTTCACTTTATAAAGCATGTTTGGAGGATTTTGGGCACAAGAAATAAAGCTACAAATTGTCACATATTCCCCAGCCCTTTCCAATTTATATTTAGAATTTGTGTAGGGAAAGACTGACATGGAATGGTCTCTATTTTCATGGCTTGACCTTTAACATGGCCTCGAATTCTTCCAGGTTCTTCCAAAAGTGTCCCAATGTCCTAGGGGGGGGGAAAAAAAAAAAAAAAGCTCTGGAGATATCATAATAGGGACACAGCAAGTGCTAGACCAGATGAAAGTCTTCAGATTAATGCTGTCTTTAACAGCAGCTTGGAAAGCTTCCCTCAGGACAAAATGCAGAGTTGATGCAATAGACTGAGCCAGGGCATGAATTCCTTTGGGACACCAGCTCTGAAACATGCAGCCTGGGGGCTCAGCATAAATCACAGTGAGTCCATTTGGAAACCCTGTGAGAATTACCCTGTCCCAGCATGGCCATGGCAGTGAGGGACACAGAGTCACAGGTTGTGTCCAGCTGGAGCAGACTGGTGTAAAACAAATCTTCTTCCAAAGGCAAAGGTGCTGCTGCGTATGTGAAGCAAAGAGAGTCTTTGGTGATGTCCCCCAAGCACGAGGGCTGCAGAGCTGGCTTGATACAGGAAAAAAAAAATAAATTAAAAACTCTTAAAATGAAAGGGGGGGGGAAATGTTATAAAAAACATTGTTCCAAAATGTATTTCACTGTGTCTTTCTTTTTAAATGGTAAAAGCTTTCTATCTTTTATCATTCTCTTAGCAGAACAGTGAGCCCAGGAAAATGGGCTTGGATTAGGGTTGTGCTAAAGAATTTCAAATGTCAGGGAGGCCAGTGTTTTTGCACAAGACAAAGCCAAAGCAGAGGCTGGAGTTTTTCAAACTCCTAAGTGGGGAGAGTTTAGTTGTGTGAATTATTTTCATATGAAGTGTTTTCTGGTGTTTGAGTACAAAAATCAAAGAATCTACACACAAATAAATTAGTGAGTCTATTTCTAACTGAAATGTAGAAATAATTATACAGCTTTTAGAAAGTTTCATGAGCACATAATGTCCATTGCCAGTAGTGAATTTATTTGGGAATTTGGCATAAACTGACACTTTGAACACATTGTGGAGTAGATGCATGAACTCTGCTCAGTGGCCCTAAGAGCTGAACAGGAGGGCAAGAGAGGGCCAGCCTGCAGAGCACACCTGTATTCAATTTCTGTTACTTATTACTCAGAGAACAGGAAATGTTTCTTGCAGGAATCTAGCCCCAAGTAAGCACATTTATTTCAAGAATTAAAGTATATGGGTTTGGGTCTCATTGAGCTTTGGGCTAACTCAGCGCTGTCAGCCATGGCCTTCCATCATAAAAATATATAGAGCTGCTTCTTGGATTTCTGCACGTTTCCCCTGCTCCTATCACATCTTGGCATGCAGGGGAGTGTTCCTCTGCTGAGGCATTCTGCAGTTGCTCAGCCCACCTCACTGAGGGCAGCCAGGATCCCAGTACAGGGATATACAGAGCTCGGTGTTAGGAAGGAATTCCTCCCTGTGAGGGTGGGCAGGCCCTGGCACAGGGTGCCCAGAGCAGCTGTGGCTGCCCCTGGATCCCTGGAGGTGTTCCAGGCCATGTTGGACAGAGCTTGGAGCAGCCTGGGACAGTGGAAAGTGTCCCTGCCCATGGCAGGGGGTGCAGCAAGACAATCCTTATGATCCTTTCCAACCCCAACCATTCGATGAGTCTATGAACATCTCCCAGCCAAGGAATGGAAAACAGGAATCCATGTGCAGCATGGATGCAGGGCACAATGCCAGAGCAGCAGGGCAGAGGGGGAGCCACCCTGAGCAAGCAGCCACCCTGTGTGAACAGCACTCAGAGCTGGAGCCACAGAACAACACAGACACTGCTTTTTCCGTCAGGGATTGCTGCAGCTTCTTGTTCTTGATTCACTGGAATTCAGTTCCATCCATATTCAGCTCCTGCCTTTTATCTCTCATAGGCTTTGGCTGTGAGATTCTGTAGCACTGGGATTCAGGGGAAAAAAAAGAAGAGGAAGTAGACAGGTTCATGTGTCATGATAATAAATGCTCACAGCATTTCTGTCTGAATACTTCTCAGCCTCACCTGAGATAATAGCTCCTATCACTGGGCCTGCAAGAGGCTTTCCCTGCATCCTGGGGCCACTTAGCAAATTGTGGGTAATATCCTCCTTGATAGCCCTAAAGGTTCTTGTGGAGGAAGAAATGAAGCATTTAGATTTGTGTTTTTAAAAATATAGAAATACATCAGCACATATGTAATGTTTAACACTTCTGCAAGTCAGTACACATTTCTTTTCCTAGTGGTTAAATTACCTCAGCAGTGTGGAAAATCAGAGCTCTGTGAGTACTGTAAAATATTGTTGTACCTATTAGTTTCAGTTCCTTATTTGTTAAATGGCTTTTCCTGGAAGATTCTCTTACTTTTGCTGCATGCATCTACTATTAGCATCAATCCATGGGACTTGTACAAAAATTAAACATCTCAATTTCATATTCAGGTTTTGGAAAAAGCTGAACTTGCTCTTTACATTGAGAGGTATTTTTGCATTCACCTACACAAAATATTAAAATGTTCCAATGTAATTTTTTTTAACCATCACAGCCAGCTCTGCAGAGTATATTTGTAGCTTCTGCCATTCAGCCATAGGAAAAATTAAACATACCTGTCAAGTTAAACTAATGAATAAACTAATGAAGAAAGGAAATAATGGTTGATTTTTGTGTAGCCATTTCACTAGAAGAAAGCAAGTGATTGTGAGTTATTTGCCATACATAAATATGCAGTAGATCTTAATGAAATGTTACACTACAAAACATAACTCCTTTAGTCTGGGTTCTCCAGGGAAGTTATTATCCAGAGCCCTCTGAAATTCCTGGCCATAGTTTCTTGACATTTGTGTACAGTATTCAGTGTTTCTCTTGCTGTTTGCAGTAAAATAAAACTAAAGGAGGAAGATGAACAGTTGGCCAGATTTTCCATTTGTTTGGTGTAAAATCTGGAATAAGCCTTCTGAAGCCAGTGCTTGGCCTCAAATAAAAGCAAAGAAATGCCTGGAGGAGAATCGATTATCATATGTTGGGTTATGTATTTGCTTTTGTGTCTCCCAATGGACTGAACTGTATGTATCTATATTTGATGGTGTGCATTAAAGCTCAGTATATTTTAAATGGGAATATATGAAAATTTAAGGAAAGGATACATTTCTGTTATGGAACAGATTTCAGGTTGTTTTGACAAAGAGCTGGCTAAAGAGGTCAGAGGCATGGAAAGAGCTATTTTGAATGCTCATTGGAGACAAGCCTTTTGCACTCTTTGGGAGGCAAAAAGATCACATTACTTCAACTGTATAAATTTGTAAATAATTTTCCTCCTCCTTGCCCATCAATTCACACTGCACTCAATGTATTCCAACAGTGTATTCCTTTCTACCTCCTGTAATTGGTCTTCATTGTGATAGTGACCATAATGAATTCAAGAGAGATCTCTGTGGCCATCACATTTGCTTTCCTAGAGATGTCATTGTCATGCAGCATTATTATAACAATAAAATAACAGGTTCCCAACTCACCACCTTCTATGGAGAAACACCACCTGCAGCGTCAGTTAATTTTATGAATACATTAGTTTGAGCTTTTGCCATCTGTTCTACCCCTTATAAGAAATGCAAGAAGCATATATTTCACAATTAACTCATTAAAAGGATATGATTGATTGGAATGCACACACATGTTCCCTGCACCACAGTTAAGGTGAGATGTGCAGAACCAACCAAGAACTCAGAGTCGTAGCAGAGGACATTTTGTGAGACAGAGGTGCTCCGCTCTTGACATGCTCACCACACACACAGGGCCAGCACATCAAGTGACACAGAGGGGTGACACTGGTTGCTTCTTTGTTCTCTTGAGAGCTGTGGCCCAGCCCTGCAGGGGCTCCCATGTGGTTCTGCTCAGGGAGCTGCTGCTTTCCTGCCTGGGGTCACTGCGTGTTCAGTAAGCCTTGGCCTGTCTTTCTATTCTATTCTGTTTGGAATCACTAACCTCTAAAATCTGCCTGCCCTGATCTTTATAAATAGCTTCCCTTGTCTGTCTTATAGTAATGATAAGAGAAAAGAGCAAGAAAGCTGAAATGGTGTGCAGGCTGGCTTTGGGCAGGCAGGAAGGTGTAGGGAGGAATTGTGGGGTTTTTGTCCCAGCTGGAGGTGCTTTCCTGCTCGCTCTGTTTCCATCAGGAAAGTCACAGCTGCTGCAGCCAAGGCCAAGGGAAAGCCTGCTAGGAACATGGAGATGAAAACTTGAAATTTAGTTCAGAAACTGCATTCTTTTAATCACAGTTTTTTCTCTGCCTCCAGTAAATCAGCAGAGGCTTTTTTCTCTCTGTGCTGCATTGGAGAGATGATGTGTTCATCATCAGCATCTTCCTGATGGTCTGTGGGAGCACAGGATCCTGGGCACAGGGTCTTGTGCCCTTCCTGTGTCCTGTCCTTGGTTCCCTTCTCTTGCAGAAGAGTTTTGTGCAGGATGGCTGAGTGTGAGAAAGGGGTCTGGAATAAAAAGCTAGTTCTTCGTTTTTCTAGAATATGCTGCACAGAGGCAGTGTCTTCTGAGTAACTGTGCTGAATGATGGTGCTCTCTGGCAGTTTATTGGAATTCCCATAAAATACTGTGGGGTTTAAGTGTTTTTACAGCCCTGAAACTTCTGTGTATCTCTTTTGACATCATAAGGAATAGTCATTATTCAGAATTACCTTCTTGAGAAGAAGGTTTTGTAGGATTTTTGCAACGTGCATTGATGTTGAGAGATACCAGTTCAGCAGTGATGTTGCTGGTGAGTGAGGCAGTTTCAGTCTTGATGGTGCATTTGTGTCAATGCTTGGCATTAGTGTTGTGTCAGCCCTTCAGGGGCTTTAGATGGGCATGAAGTGATAGGACAGTGGGGAATGGCTTTAAACTGACAGAGAGCAGGGTTGGGTTGGATATTAGGAAGAAGTTCTTCCCTGTGAGGGTGCTGAGGCCTGACACAGGTTCCCAGAGAAGCTGTGGCTGCCCCTGGATCCCTGGAGGTGTCCAAGGCCAGCTTGGATGGGGCTTGGAGCAGCCTGGGACAGTGGAAGGTGTCCCTGCCCATGGCAGGGGTGGAATGAGATGAGCATTAGTCCCTTTCCACCCAAACTGTGCTATGATTCTGTGATCCTGTAGTTCATGTGTTCCTCCGGAGGGTTTGGTCCCAGCCTGCAGGACATTCCTGTGTTTTAGGACAGGAGTGTTAATGGGAATGCTGCTGCTTGCATTATTCCCCAACAGCCTGGGATGGTCCCATGTGCCTCAGGGAGCAGTGGAACAGACATGTGCAGACTACCACCCTGCAAAGTCTGCAGCACACCTGATAAACACTGCACACCCCAAAACCATTCCATGAAGTGTTTAAACCTGTGCCATATTTGGTAGTGTGATCAGTCCCTACTTGTATTTTTTAAGCACATTTGGGGTTATGTAATCCCCTTTCTCTTGTCCCTTGCTAATAAATGAAACACCAGGTGGACAAACCAGCACAGCACAATCTTAAATCTGTTGAGTGTGCTAAACTATGACTTGGACTTCATGTGAGATTGATTGCACAGATTGAAAATGCGCCGCTGATTTATTTTTTTCTATCTTTTAAATGAAAACATCTGCAATAAGTAGGGTGGATGTCTGCTCTGTTCTCTTGTCCACTTGCATTTCAGGAAGTGTTTGTTTTCATGGATGTCTGTAGTTGTGGGCTCAACTGGCCACAAGGGATCTGTCACTGACAACTTATTAAAAGCTGAACCATCACTCCTGAGGAACAGATTTCCTCACTATAAAGGTTGCTTTCCCCTGAGTAAAATGTCAGATAAATAAAAAGCTGAAATATCTCCTAAGTGTGTTCTACTTATAAAATAGAAGTACATAAGCCAATAATATTTAGTAGTGGAGGATGTATGTTTGGTGGCATTTAGTATTTTTTAAATTTTCATTTTACTGACCTAATCAGAGCTGACTACCTCTGTAATAAGGTTATTCATAATTCTGATTTACCCAATTCCTGTATCCTGGATATCCACTGCAGTATATATTGGTTTTAGTATTAATTTTTGGGCAAACCACAGATTTTTAAATATTTCTTGTAGAAGCAAAACAAACATCAATACCAATTGTTTTCTCCTTTTCTGGAAATGTATTTCAAGCATTATTGAAAGCCTGCACTTTAATTGTTTATACGGTAAAGTCCTAATGCTGATGACAAGAAAGATGCAGTGTCCCACACAGGCCTAAGTCATCCTTTCCATCTACTTCAAATTCTGTTCTGTGCTTTATGTCTTGCATAATTTATTGCCTTCTCCAGCCTGAGAGGGGCTCCTTCTGCAGCCACAACCAAAGAGCCCTGTTAGTGGTCAGCAGTGGGGTTTGAGGAGTGACATGGATGTGCTGTGTCCCATCAGGAACACAACTGGCACAGGGATTGGAATCCTTTGCACAGGAGACTGAAAAAGTCCAGTCTTTGTGTGTCAGAACCTCAGGCTTGATGGTCACTTTTACAATTTCTCTTTGATTAGGTAAAATCTGGGAGTCTGGAGGTTTAAATTGTATATAACTCACTTACCTAAATGGGACATTGGTGGAATTTTTTTAAACAAGATCATAAGCTCCATGTCCAGAGTTTGATAAAAGAAAACCTCACCCCTAATCCTGAATGGGACCCATTATCTGGGGTTTGAAATCTGCTACAAAAAGTCTGGGTGACTATTGCTATTTCCAGAGATTACTTATCTGCTTACTTATTTCGCTGAGCTCTGCTCACTGCTTGCTGGGCTGGTTATTCTTTTATCCTAATGAAGCACAGATACATTTTGATGCAGCACCCATTGCTGCAGCACTGCCTTTGTATGAACAGTAATGAATAGCAGATTTGGCTCTTTTCTGTTTTAATAGACTTACAAGAGTCTCTCTGACAGAAACAAACTCCAGAAAATACCTTGATTTAAAAACAGGCTATGTGGTATCCTTACTGTCCTTTTGATATCAAACTTGATTAAAATGGGATATGACATCAGTTGAAAAAGTATGAAAATCAAATTTTCTTTATTACGTATGTGTTTAGGCTAACCTATGCCTACAGTTTATCTTTGTGTAATTTATGCTGTCTTTGTGCCATGCCTTAATTTTGAATACATTTGTTGAAGATTTCCTGTAGCATTCATCTATGATTGTCAAAAGGAAGTTTTAGTCTAAAAAAAGAGATAGTACTGGTTTTAATTATGAATCTAAATAGCTTCATAACCAGAGTGAACTCTGAATTTACATCATTTTTATGATAGCCACACCATTCCAGGTTTATTGATTTTGTCATTTGCTTCATTACATTTAATGCAAACCTTTTGTATGAAATTATTCTAGAGCTGTGTTGGCCACGGAGGGGTCAGCATGTGCAGTCTCTAGCCAAAACAGCACAGCAATATCACTTTAGTGCAGACTCCATGGAGAAAGGGGAGTTGTAAATACTGTCCACCAGCAGAACAAAGTTTGCCTTTTCCACTTGACCTTCCCAGCTGGACAAAGTTAAAACCGCAGCTTGAGTTGTCTTTTTTTCCACTCTTCTTTTCTCTCCCCCTGTGTTTGGCTTCAGCTCTTTGGTCAGTGTGACAAATGCCTGTTACTGGAGAGAAAAAAAGTTTGGGGTGGGTTTGGGTAGAGCCTGCTGGGTCCCTGGAGGTGCCAGGCTGTGCTGGGAATGCCTGGCAGCACCAGTTCTGTGTGCTGTACCAGGCTGGTGTATCCCATGGAGATCTCCCAAAGGAGATGGTCTCTGCAGGAGTGCTGATCTCCTGCTCAGAAGCTGTTCACAAGAGCCACTTGCTGTTTGCCTTTCAAGGCAGAGACACTGGGTTTCTGGGGTCTCCAGCTGTTTTTCCATTTCGCTGGTTTTGTGAACAGGTTACAATGTGCCTGATTTGCTGTGCTTTTTAAGGGGTCCCTGCCCATGGCAGGGGAGATGGATCTCAGTGGTCTCTAAGGTCCTTTCCAACCCAAGCCATTGTGTGGTTGTATGAATAAAACTTCTTGAGTTCTTAATTAGTACTGCATCACTTTCTCCAGATAACACAATTATTCTTTCTAATCTAACTTCATTTTAAAAAGTGATGCAAACACTATGCAAAACAGGTAAGTAAATGGATTCTTGTTTTCCCAGAAGGCAATGACTTAGGCTCAAAAATTAATTTCAGTAATTGACTGGGGGACCAGATTTCCTTCACCACTCTTCCTTGACCACAAAATGAGATGGATGTCCCCCTGCTTTTGACCCCAACTCTTACCTCAGCTGCAGCTTTTTTCTTGACCCAAGCCCTCAACTCAGGTGCAGCTTTCTGTGTGAGAGCAGAGCTGCCTATTTAAAACAAGCCTGTGCAGCTTCTTGCCACATTTAGAGCCCAGAAGGGAATGATTACATTTCTCATTCAGTGATTCAGTCTGTTCCAGGACTTTGCTATCCTGCAGTTGGGTGGCTCCATGAGATAAAGTGTAGAAAAACAAAGCCACCTGCAATTCAATTCAATACAAAATTGATATGCCTTGAAAGAAAAATATTAAACTGTAATGGTATAACTGTAGTGTAGAGGTTTTTTCATCACAAATTGTTTTTATATGAACATATGCTCACTGTGTTTGTACAGCCAGGGGTGTTACACAGTCCTTTTAAACAGCTCAGTTGCTGCATCACTTGAAAATTTCCTCAAAAGCAACTCAGGTCATGTAAATCCTACATGGATATTAAGAAAATCCTATGGAGGATCTTCATTTTATTAAAAAAAACCCACCAGTGTTTTTGCTTGGATCTGCAGTGTTTTCTTCCTGTGTAAAATAATGATCTAAATCTGAGCGAAGCACAGAGGGAATTCTCAAGCACTCAGATGTCTGTTATGACATTAATAGAAATAAAGTTGATTATCTAGGTGCAAATCTGAGAATGGCTTTAGTATAATAGCTTTGGGGTAGGCAAGAATAAAACCCCTTTTGTTTAAGACCAGATGACACAGGGGGAGTGGAGACAGCAGCAGTGGAAAAGGCTGTGAGATGATGGTCTCATTTGTACAGCTGATTTCTGCTGCTGAATATCATTTCCCTCCGCTTTTTTTTTTCCTACCAAAGGCCTGTGGGATCTAATTTTGCTTTTGTTTACCCTTTGGTAGTCCCATAAATGTCAAAGAAACAAATGAGAGAATTCCATCTTCGTGAGGAAGTAACCTCTGCTCCAGTCTTTTGTGGGTTTTTTGAAAGCTCTTTTTGGAGTTATTTTTCCAACTCATTGAGCAGCACAGTAGCACTGTGGTAATGTGCATACACAGCTTGTCCAAGGTGCATTTTCACACTTAGGATTCTTCTTCCTTTCTCTTGTTTGACTAGGGAAAGCAAGGGTTTTGGAATTGTTTATTTGAAGGAACAGCAGAGTTTCATGAATGAGCAATCAGTATTATTTCCCTATATAAATTCTGCATCAATATCCTGTCAATCACAAGTTGCTTATACAGCAGTCATGATACCTTAATGCTAGAATATAGAGTGGTGCTTTTCAAAAAAACCCTCAGAAAAGCCCCAGCCCAAAACCAAACCTCCAAACCCTAGAATTTAACTCATTTAAATAGATAATGAGCTGTATAAAACTGTGCTGTGGTGCACAAGAAATCTTAAGGCATATGATTTACATTGAGATGCCCATAAGCAGTTCTTGCTGCATTTCCACGAGCCCAGCACAAAGCATC
Source organism: Hypocryptadius cinnamomeus (assembly GCA_013400635.1). Lineage (NCBI taxonomy): Eukaryota > Metazoa > Chordata > Aves > Passeriformes > Zosteropidae > Hypocryptadius > Hypocryptadius cinnamomeus. The sequence goes on from VYZP01009671.1 coordinate 88,643, forward strand.
CAGCCTGCCTCTCAGGGCAGCAGAACAGGGCTCTCTCATACACATTAAAAGATGGCATTTTGTGGCATGGGGTGGGAAATGGAGCTTTCTGGTGTGAAAATTAGCTTCAGAAATGAGATTGACTTTTTTCCCCTTTTTTTGCGTGACCCTTCAGTAGCCTTGTATGTGAGTTTCACCCTTGAACCTACTTTATTTAGTATTTAATTTATATGCTTAAACTCGGGTCATATGCAGCAACAGCTATTGATTAGGTCCTGCTTTTAAACCCAGTCTTAGAGGGAAGATGACTGCTGCAAAGAGGTCAAGTGGTTTGCCTGAAATAATTCACTGAGTAAGAGGGACTCACAATTATCTGAACCATTTGAGCAGGGGGTTGTTGTTGGGGGTGGATTTTTGGTTTGGTTTTTAGCTCTCTGCCTGCAGCTCTCACTGCTTTTCAGAGATGTGGTGCTCTCCCTTCCTGAGCAGCAGCTGAAAACATAATTAAGGGTTAATGTTCAGGCAGGGGGGGAGCAGCCAGCCCTTCACAATAAGTTGGGCAACAAGCAGAGCTCTCAGGACAGTGACTGAGAAGGATGGGAGAAATGTCCTGTGCAGCCAATTGTTCAGGTATCCTCTTTACCTACTTAAAAAAAAATTGTTGCTTTGATTGCGAAAAAGAAAAAAATTGGGGCAGGGCTTTTTTCTGGCCATTTTATTTCAGTGCTGCCACATCTCAGTATGAATTAGGTTTTTGAGGTTTTTTCTGAAGGGTCAGGTAAGGTAACTGTGATTCTGATCCAAACTTGCTGCCTGGTCCTACCAGGGAGTCCAAGTTTTCTTGCATGTGGCATCCTTTTTGTCACATAAGGCTGGCAGAGGAAGCAGATGTCTCTTTATGAATTAATTTATGGACTAATGTCAGGAAAAAATACCCATAAAATATACACCACCTAGCAAGGAAATTTCAAATTCATCTGGATAAGTTAATTTTTAAGATTCTTTGATAGTGGCTTCAAGTTTGTAAGGCTTGTAGAATTCTTATTCAGTGACTAGTGAGTAAATGTGAATGAACATTTCAGGATGTAAGTATTTATTTAAGAAATCACAATGTCCAGGATTACTTGAAGGTTGTTTTAATGATTTCAAAAGGAAATACTTTTTTTAGAAAAAAAAAGTAAAATTTGCAGAGAAAAATATTGAAGTCTGTAACTTCTAGGAAATTCTGTACATAAACCTGCCTCTACAATATTTTCTGTTGATATCAGAAATGCAAAAATTATTTAATAATACTAACCATATGTCTAACAGTAATCATCTTCTATCCATATTTTTGTTTTTAAATTGGGCATGCAGTTATCTCGGGATGCTGTTTTTACCAGTTTTTGATGAAACAATTCTTTCCCACTTACATTCATTACAAGTCCTGCATTTATAGGTAAAGTACAGAATATTAAGTCACTCAAATCTCCTGCAAGATGGAATAAATCCCTTTGGGGGTGGCCTGTCCTCCTGTTCTTGCAGTGTGTGTTGTTTTGGAGATTATGGTTGTCCCTTGGTACTCAGGTCTCTGCACAGTGATGTTTCAGCTCCCAGGTGGGGTTACTCCTTGCCCAGCAGTTTATCCCTCCAGGAGATTTGCAATCCACAAGGAAAGCTGGAAGAGCTCAGCACTGCAGCCTGCTTTTCAGCTCTCCCCAAGAATTAAGCTTATGTGAGGTTATACCAGCAGGGATTTGATGACTTTTCCTTTCAGGCACTGCAGCCCAGAAAAACACCAGTGCTCTTACACATCCTTCACCTGTATCTTTGTAAAGGTACTTTGTGGCAGTAATAACATCAGTAATGATCTCTTGCACTGTGTTCAGCCCTTTTGATATAAACTCTCCCTCCTGCATGTGGGTGCTGACAGTCTGGTCAGAGAGAAAGTCAGATAAACTTTCCCAGGCATTGTTCTGGGGGAGCAGGCTTGATTTTATGAAGCCTTTCTTTATGATTTTTCTACCTTACTGCAGCATCTCCTGGTTTTTGTTTATTCACAAAAAGGAAAAACCCATGCATTCTGATGTGAAAGCTGTTGGTTCTTGTGAGGGTATTATTTCATTAGGGTTATCCAAGGTTATCTATTAGATATAGGGTAAAACACATAAAAATAGATTACAATCAACAAAACGGATCAATTTCTATCATGGCATTGCTCCATATTAATATTAGTATTATACCTGTCCCAAGGCTAGAGAAGAACATTTTAATTTGGAAATTATATAGGTTAGTGGAACTGGAAGAGATTAATTCAATTCCTGAAATTTTGTAAAACCTCATGGTGTTACTGAGAGCTTTGGTGGGGAGGAATAAATATATTAAAGGGTGGGGGGCTCAAATGCTACAGCCATCCCATAAATGCCAAAAATAGATGGATACCATTTGTTTTTATGAGTCAAAAAAAGCAGACCTATGGTTACATGTAAGTGGAAAGAAACTCCCTGGTGAACATGCACTAGAGCTGTCACATATGCTCTGTGCCACGTTCCTCAAGGATACGTGGCAGTGCCACATTGATTTGGTAAAACATTGTTTGGGAAGCTGAAGATCTGCTAACAAAAACTGAATGTAGTCATCCAAACATATTGGGTGCTTATGGTTCATATGGGTGTTCAAATAGAACATTTGTTGCAAAGTGCTTGTAAACAAAAATCTGCAGGATGGATTGCTGTCCTTACCCCGGGTGACAAACATTTCACAGATGATGTGAATTTGGCTGCCTTGAAAACAGGAAAGCAAAATGGCTTTTTTTGTTAACTGTGATCCAGTTTGGTGTTAATTCCAGAGCACTTTCCTAAGTATTTAAAACTGATGTAATTACTAGGTGCCTAGCTAACCAAGAAGAACATTGGTTTTGATTCCCATTTTATCTATCAGGTGTCTTACTTATTTTGGTTCCTACAATATTTTTTGGGGTTTGTTTTACTTTTCTTAAAGATGTCCTCTTTTTTGTTCTAGAAGCTGGTTATCTTTCCAAACACTTGATCTAGTTAGTTCTTTTTAGGTGTTTTAGGCCTTACTTTATTAGATGCAGGTGTTTCACTGGCAGCATAGGTGAGTTTGGGAAGGGTTATAGACCTGGTGTGGACCAAGGAGTGTGGTGGCAGAGGGGAACACAAGTCACAGAGGCAGAGCTGGTGTGAAAACTTCAGAAATATGTCACAGGATGATTAATTTGGATATGGACTCAGGGGAGAAGAATAGGTCTTTCATGTCCAACTGCCCAACAAACACTCCATGTCTATGAGTGGACCTCAGGAATGGAGATAATGAGAAATCAGCTGCAGGCTGGCCTGCTCAGGACTTGTATGTGACAGAATAGCAGATTTTAGTGCTTATTGGAATCCTTGGCCACTCTTCTTAGTCTAAGAGAATTGTTATTTGCTTACTCATATATAAATACATGTATATGTAACTACCTAAATTAGTTATGTAAGCACACAGAGTGCTCAGAAAAGTGCAGAGTACTATTTTTATAAGCTTAGTACAGATATAAATCAGCATATAAAAGCACACAGCAAGATTTCACCCTTTAATTACAGTTTTTGTAGCATAAGCAGGTAATGCAGTAACCCAAAGCACGTATTGTGTTAACTTATTTGTTTGAAATCATGCAGAACAAGCAAATATGGGGCAATGAGGTGTACAGACTGTAAAAGTTACTCCAGTGGGACTCTGGATGGGGAACTTGAATTCATTGCCTTGAGTAGTGAGAATGAAGTTTGATGTAAGTGTCTTAAAGGCTTGTGAGGTTCAGGCTGAATTCCAGTGTGTCTCTCTCACCCTTAGCACCAATTCATCTAAACTCACCCATAATCTTATCTAGAACTGATTACAAGTCAGCCACAGCTCTGACTTGCAAAATGGGATGTGATGCTAAGAAATGACAAATATAAAGACTTAAAATCACAGGATCAGGGCTTTGTATATGCATTGAGGCAACCAATGGAAAACAAATTTCAAAGGTTTTTACAGCCATTGCCAGCCCTGTTTTGTATCAGTAAGAGGGCAACAGCACAGGGCTGGAGTTATGTGGGGTACTTGTGGCTGCTGCTCTTCCTGAGCTGGGCTGAGAAATCAACCATTAAAGCAGAGAAACGGTTAGGAGTCAGGATTTGGAGCTGCATGTCATTAGAAGCATTTTTGTGTTAAAAACCAAACCTCTGATAATACCCAGGCAGGTCATCAGTGAACAGCACAGAACTGTAACTAAGCCAAATGGTTCCTTGTCTTAAAGTGATTCAAAACACTTATTTTATTGCTGGTGAGTTTGTCAGTGGCTGATTTTACAGCAGAAATTACTAGAAGGGCATAAATTCCATGTCTCAAAAGCAAGCTGCTGTTGCCTGATTGGTATAGAAGAAAAAGGGTAAAACAAAGCAAAATCCTGGAATCACACCTTCCAACCCTGTTTTTCATCTGGAGATGCCCCTTATATTCATCTGTGTGGTTCATAGGAACTCACAGCTGTGTTAAAGATGAAATGGCATCATTTGGAAGCCCTTAGAAAAGCTTCTGAGCCTGTGTTCAGCACGGTCAGTGTTGGAAATCCCTATCAGGATGATTTAAAATTAATGCAGCATCTTGAAATACATGATTTGTTAACTGTTCTCCAGTGGCTGTGGGAGTTGGTTGAGGAACTGAGTAGGACCATGTTGAGAAAAGCCCCCCAGTCTAAAATGGGATGTGGAGATATTTAGAACTGTGATTCCTTCTCCAGCTTTAACTGGCCATTTTTGGTTTTTTAAAAACAGTCTGATAAAACAGGCTTTGACTGAAAACTTATTGGTGTGTTATACTAAGAAACTACCATTTATAACTGCAAGCTGTTAATTGGATAATATCCACAAGTTTTTAGTATTAATTTTCTAATTACAAAAGGAAAAAAGTTACCAAAAAAAAAAAAAAATCCACTGTTTTGCCCAAATTTACCAGCCATGCAGCAAGGCAGACACTCTGCCATATACTCCCAATATTTAGTGGTTTGGTTTTGCTTCCTCCTAATTCTTGTCCTGAGAGCTAGAAGAACATATCCCAGGTCATTGTATGACTGCGGGTGACAGCATTAATCTAATGTGCTGTGGGATTTCAGAGGGGACAGATGTCTGGAGATTGAATGTCCAGATTTCCTTTTGCTCTGTCATCCCCCTAACCATGTAAAAACCAGGCACTTCTGGGCCTTGCCCTGGGCATGTTCACCTTCCCTGCTCTGCACTCGCCTCTGCCACAGCCTCCGTGCCCCACAATATTTTCATGTTTGCTGGTCAAATCCAAGCTTCTCAAACGCAGGAGAGCCTTCATTTTCCTCTCAAACCTGAGTTTTGTAGGTTTTTAAACATAAAAATGTGTCAGCAAGGAACAGCACCAGAATTAACAGGCTTTTTGCCACGTGTCCCTGTTAAACAATCTCACGGTGAGCTGGGCTGGGCTCACGGGCAGGGCCAGCTCAACCTGCAGTGGTGTCCCCAGGGCAGCAGGATGTCACCCGTGTCCAGAAGATCTGTCCAGCTCTGCAGCCAGGAACCAGCAGAGCACCAGCCCTGCCTCGTTGTGTCATACTGGAGAGGTTCTTGCAGCCCTCTGTCCTACTGAGCCCATTTTACATGCCAACGGCTCCAAACAAATTTTGTCAGTCTTTGACAATTGATACACTTTTTAATAGGAAGGGATGGAGCATTTTGAGTCTTTTTTAAAGTTCTGGTTCTGTAATGAATCTGTTACAGCACAGGATGATTTTAATGAGAAAACCCCAATCCCAGTTGATGCTGCTGCACTGATGGGTGGTAACAGCTCACCTGTGGGGTTTGTTTGTTTTCCCTTGGGAATGAGTGTGACTTCTGTGCTGTTAGCTCCACAGAAGTGATGCTACGATGGTGCATGAGCCTGTGCAAGCACTGGCCTTGCTCACAGGGCACAGACTGTGGGTGAGCTTCAGTGCTGCTGCTGTCCTGGGCTCAGGATGGGGCACGGGCAGCCGGAGCCTGCAGCCTGCCCGTGCTGTGCCTCCCTTCCCTGCCAGAAACACCCGAGAGGAGGGGGGCTCAGGCTGTGGTGGCAGCAACAGCCCCAGATGAGCAGAGGTCAGGGCTGGAAGGCACAGTTCCTACTCCACCTGCAGCAGCTGGGTGGATGGAACCAGCTGCACCTCCTCCGCCCCATGCTCTTTGCACGTGATAAATATCTATTCCTTATTTCGTTTTTACAACTGCGTATTTTTTCTATGCCTCACTTTCAGATTTTCCAGTTTCATAATACATTAGTCCCTAATGATATGATTTCCTATTAATATTGTTAATCTGATTCCCTGGTATGATTTCTGATTTATAAGGTCACTGGTTAGTAACATTCTGAACTAGAACTTTCCTTTACGTGTGGTGTTTGACACTTGTCAACATAACAATAAATAATTTAAATAAGTGCAAACCTTCTAAAACTGTAAAAAACACCACAGTAAGTAACTTTCATTTTCTCAAACACCCATTTTATCTTTCTCTTTTCTTCCCCTTTTCCCCTTTGGGGCTGTGGCAGAGGAGAACAACAGATGGTTATCAGTCAAGAGTAACTAGGGAAACAGCAAAACCTGCCCCAATTGCTATGGAGACAGCCATTTCTGTGCTTGGTATGCACTATTTGTTACATCAGCAACCAGAGAGAGGTAAAAAAAGAAAAAAAAATGTTCTGAAGCACCTGATATTGAAAGGAAATCTTGTGTTTGTGTGTATTTGTCCTTGTAGCAGGAGGAGTCTCCATGTTTGTTTGTCACTCAAGTTTTGCTTTAAGCTGATATTTTGGTTATTTTGTGACAGCAGCATTTTGATTTGTGAGTTAATGTAATACAAACACTCAGAGTAAATACTTAGTAATTTTGAATAGTCTGCAGAATAATTATTCATAAGCAATTCTTCCCCTTCAAATCAGATATTCCTCCCTCCTTGAATATAACAACCTGGCAGCACAGGTTGGGTATGAAAACTGAAGACAGAGAATATGAGTCGCCCAATTATCTCAGGCAGATGAGCTGTTTCTGCACAAAGCCTCAACCACAGCTTTTGGCAAAACTGCATCCTTGGGAACCAAAAAAAAAATGGGAATTTTGAAACACTTGTAAAAATCTCAGTGAGATTGCAGCTTGATCATAACAGCTGTATCAATCTTTTATATTTTCAAATATAAGTAAGCTCTTATATTTTAGTGAAGAATAAATAGAGAGTAAAAATTAAATGGGAAAAAAAGCATTAAAAGCTACTTTGAAAGATTCACATTATTCACATTATTTCAATTTAATTGAATTTAACATTACTTCAAAGCACCATCTTTCCCCATTTATTGGGGCTTCCTTATCAATTAATACAAGGATAAGGACTTTAGTTTGGGATGTGAGAAATTTTAAATGGATGTGTTGGTGTCACTTTCCTTAGATATTTTAGTATTCTTGAAATTACATGAGGGCAATAAATGTTTTAGAGTGTCTTTCTAATTCTTACAGGTTATGGAAGAACTTAAATGCTAGAGTGCAAACTTTACAGGAAAGGGATGACATAGAACCAGCAAGAGTGTATTAAAAACAAAATGAAAAGGAAATGGAAGGGGAAAATGTTGTCCAAACAGAGGTTCTTTTGGAGATATAATTAGCAAAATTAATTCTTTCTAAAAATGGTTGTGTAATAATTTATGGTGCATTTTTCACGGTGCATTTTCCTTCCTGTGAAATCACGATTTAAATTCCTTTAAATATTTTGGTGATACAATTGCCTAACATGGATACATCTCGTTAAAAATGCAAGTCTTTCCTCAATGAGGAAATGGCACCTCCCTAATTTTTTTATCTGCAAGTGTAGGTACAAGCTGTAAGAGTAATTTTTTATCAGTAACAGTAAACCTTAAATATGCAACTATTATAACACTGCTTTTTTATGCTAAATGTGAAATATGAGAAAGACATTTGAACAGTATATATTACAGTAGTCATTAATACTGGCTTGGATTTAAATATTTAACTAGATTTTGGGCAAAATATAGAAAGAGGTTATAGTAATTTAACTACTGTCACAGTATAATTAAAAAATAGATTAGCACTTGAGCTCTGCAGTGGCCTTGGTAGTGTTTGAAAATGGAAAAAAAAATCCTTTACTGAATAAAGAACAAAACACTGGTTATAAAGTCCATTATTGTTAAAGGTTGATGCTTGAAGGGCCTCTTCTTTGTGAATGTGAGTTGGCAAATTGCAGAAAAAAATGTTGAAATCTCTTACATAGTTGATGTGCTGCGAAGAAATCTTGCTAGTAATACAAATGTGGGGTTTTAAACAGAAATTTTTTAATGTTAATTAAAAAAATAGTTTATTTCAGTTTTGGTAAATTTCACCCTGCATGAATTCAATCCTTTAATGTTTTAGAATATTTCTGTGTTTAAAAAAAAAATCTTAAAGCTAGTAACATGATAAAATGATATCACTTTTGTTGCTGGGGATTTTTATTTCTCAAATGCATTTGAAAATTAAATATTCCTTATTGTTGTGAGCAAAACCTTAAAGGCTTGGTATTTAAAGGATTATTTTAAATGGCAAAAGAATATCAACCTTGTAAAACCTTATTCCTTCTAAATAGTATTTGAAATTTAGCTCTTATTTATGATAGATAATGCACCAGTCTAAATGGATAAGCCAGAGTTACACTGTCGGGGAAAAAGTGTTTTAAACATTTAAAGTGGTATTTTAGCCAAGCCATAGATTCTCCTGTGATATAAATCTGTTAGGATGCAGTGTTCTCATTTCTTAGAAAGGTGATTTGTGCCTAAGTTGGTTTTTTTTTTTTTTTAAAACATCAATTTCAAGTTTTATCCATCAGTTGCATATAATGTACTCACATAATTTTCCTTTTCAATAAGAACTGAGAGTAGTTACTGAGTCCAGATTAGAGCCAAATTGCAGTAATACATACAGCTTTATGTATTACAGCTCTGCCACATGAAAAATGTCTTTTCCTCCAAAGACTTTTATAAATTCTTGGATTGTTTATAAGCATTTGTCTGTGTCACACTCCACCTAAATCCCATTTGCCCATTCAATATTTTCCTTGCTTGAGTGCTTTGCTCTGTTCTCGGAGGTCTCTGGTATTGCTGTGGTTCTCTCTCTCTCGGCATTGTCTGGTTGCTAATTGCCTGTCACGGAGATCTGGGATCCCTGGAGCCTCCGGGTGGGGTCAGGGTGGATAATTCAATCCCAGGGGAGCTGTGGGTGTCCCAGCCGGGGATCTCAGCTGACCTGCTCTGACAACATCACCCAGCCCAGCTCCAGGGTCTGGGTCTGCTCAGCTTCACTGCTTTGTGTCTAATGCATGAGAGATTCAGCATTTAACCCAAACACTTCGGCCCAAATCAAAGTTAGCTATCTATGTAACTCAGCAAAATTTGAAAGTGCCACACAGCTCAGTTACTGTGGTTTCATTCATCCTTCAGCAGCTCAGTATTTCTCTGTGAGAACATTTTTTGGTCAGAGGCAGTCGAATCACTTGGTAGGTTTAGATAAAGTCGGTGCCCAGTGCTGTCTTCCTTCAAAAGGCAGAGTAAATGCAGGTATGAAAAGTGATTTTGTCCAGGTATTTTTAAAATTGCCTCTTAAATCTGAGTTTGTGTTGTCTGACCTTATAGCAACATCATGTTGCACCACTACGTGCATAACAACCCATTTGCAATCTCGAGGAAAAGATTTTCCAGAAAGGCTATGAGTGCTGACAAATAGAGGTGCCATTTAAATCTGAACCAAGGCTTCTGCAGCTGAAGACCTTTTTTTAAAATTCCCCTGTAAGCCAGGAGCAGGTGAGGTGTGTCTCAGGTAGCTGACCTGTGCTCCGTGTGCCTGAGTGCTCTGTTCAGAATGCTGTGATGCAGAGATGGGAGCAATGTCACAATGTTCCTCAGGGAAATGCAGGTTCCACCTGTTCTGAAATGTTGGGGTTTTTTCTCTTTTTTTTAAGCTGAAATGTTACCTTCTCTGCATATGGTTAATTTTATTCAAGTAAGATGTTTTTCTCAACAAAAGTTAGGGATGTCTGTTTGGCCCCTCGAGGAGCTGCGTGCACAACCTGCGACACTGATTGTGTGAGCTGGCTGCTAGTCCAGATTCCACATCACAGGGGGTTTGTTCTGTCTTCATAAGCATAAAAAGATATGCTGAACACCTTGGCTTTCTGTAAGACTTCCCTTTAACTTTTCCCAAAACTTTAAACTTATCACTTTGTCTTGGAAGGAAGACATTTAAATCTAAACTCTCAAATTTCTAGTCTTGACTGAACGGCTCACCAGGGTGCTGTAGAGATGCACAGAAATAGGATTTCCATCTTTACACACAGAGAAATAAATAGGGAGGCAGAGGGTCTTAAAACCTAATTTTAAGACAACTAGCAGTTCTTTTCCTTTTGAGAAGAGATTCTCATGTTTCAATGCAGGTGTCAATGTGTTGGGGTGATAGATACAGGAGGCACGAGCTCTGTGACAAAGGAGCATTACACATGTGAGTTTCACCCCAGAGACTGTGAAGAATTGGTTCTGGGCCAGAGAATCAGGGTGTATCACTAATGAATATGTTCCCTATTTACTGATAGTCCTGCTAAGTGTGTGTCTTCTGAGCATTGAGAGGTTTCCCTTGCTGTGATCCTGTGCATCGATCACACAGACTAAACCTGGTTGTTGGCAGTGGCATGACTGGACCTGTGGAAATATGATTAAAATGGTCATTACACTTTTTCAACAAAAAATCAATCTATGAGAGTAGCAGTTTTTTTAACTGTATATATACCCACCAAGGAATCCCTTTAATCAGAAGGCTTTGAGAGTAGCACACTGTGGGTTTATTTGCTTATTTTAGTGTATTTGGCAGAAAAATCAATATCATAGTATAACTCCAATAAAAATCGTGCAATATCTAGTACTTCCCGTAGAAGGAGAGGGAGAGTTGATTCTCAAGTTGAGGCTCCATTCTCCTCATAATGTTAATATCTGCCAACCTTCTGCTTAATAAAGCTAAGTGTGAAGTATTTAATCATGCAGTCAGCACTGTATTTAACTCATTTGAAGTTTATTCCTCTTCAAAATGCACCATCCCTTCTGTTGAAGCCACAAATTTTTGTCAATTAAACAGGGATATCAGGACAAGTCTTCTCAGCAGTCAGAAATAGAGAGGTTTTAGGATCTTTCACAGATGGTCAGAGAAACAGAGAGAACATAAATATGTATGTATACATTTATCCAGATATGTATATATGCTGTTCATGAACTCCTACACACAGAAAAATCCCTTTTGGAGGATTGTACATCCCACTGTCTGCCAGTATTGGAGACGTTGCTGAAGTTTTGCCAAATTCACAAAGTTCTCCAAAGTTAGCAAATGCTATGAGTAACCCTAGTTGGGGCTTTATGGTTCCTAAGGTTTTTAGCAGACTTTAGAGTGTGAGTGGGTTTTCCTGTACTTTAACTCATAAAAAAATGCAATGTTCATTGATACAGACTGCATCACAAAGGGTAAGCGTCCCATGGTTGTCAAAGATGTACATGTCCAGGATGCTCAATGTTAGCAGATCAAGCTCAGTCTTTAGAGGGGTTCATAAAGATTGTATTTGCTCTGTTTGTGCTTCATTGTTGTATAATAAGAAAATAACTGCAAATGTCTATTTAGACCAAAAATTAGATACAGCGAATAATTGGAAAGTAGTTGGTGAAACTATATAACCATACTATACATGGTGTAATATATTTCCTATAGTTGCATATATATATGTATATATATTTCATAAAAATCACAAACTACAGTGTAATCTTTGTATCTTTATTCAAGATACTCTACCCACATAGTACAAAAGGTCTCTGCCTCACCAAATCCAAGGTTTATGCTGTGCAAAGGGCAGTAACAGATAGTCAGGAGCTTGCATCTATTTTTTCATGAAATGCAGATATTTTACTTGCATGTGACTGGATATGTAATTTTATTTCTTTAAGTGTAAAATTTAAGGGATCAGATGTCAGAAAATGTAATCACTGAATTTTAAATTGCAATTTTAATTCTTTTAAGCAGAGGAGACAGATGTAGCTGTCTTGCTGTATCCACATGTATTGCAAGATACATTTAAATCATGCACATACAGGGAGACAAATGAGAGAACTCCACCACCCAAATATTAGATTACATATTTTGAAGCAAAATAGTGTTTTAAGTGTACATGTGTATAATGCTTTTTGTCACTGGATTGCTCTCCCTGATGCAGTTAGGCAGAATCTGTATGTAGTCAGAAATCTTTCAATAGAAAGGGCTACCAGATGGGACCAGTAACAATGCAGAGAGGCATCGAACCACCACAGACATTTGGTGCTTAGAATAATAAAAAGACTATAAAATTAGATTAGTTGAGTCTAATTTGGAATTGGTATATTCCCTATGCACTCTCACAGCTCTTGGGTAGATAAAGCCTGAAGATTTAGTACTGTCAGGACAGAGGACTCCAACTTCCAGTAAAAGAAAAAACGGCATTCTGTGAGGTCACGGAGGGCAGCCCAGTGACCTCCAATGATTTACAGGCCTTTAGCTTAATGAAATTGTTTCAGTGACATGACGGTAAAAGCTCATAATGGATTGGATGCCCTAATGTAATGAAATTACTGCCTTCTGCCTTAAAAAAAAAAAAAAAAAAAAAAGAAAAAAGAAAAAAAAAAAAGGCGCAATTAATATTTACTGAGACCTGACAGGCTTCAGTGTGCGGGAGCGTGCAGCGCTGTCAGACAGCCGCGAGCAGCCCCGAGCAGCGTGGCAGCTGAGCAGGCGCTGCGAGGGGGTGGAGGGACACCTCGCTGACAGGGAAGCCCCAACCTGGCACTCCGAGCCAGCCTTCATCCTCTCCCTTCCTTCCTGCAGGCAACTGGACAACAACCAGATCAGCTGCATCGAAGATGGAGCCTTCCGAGCCCTGCGCGACCTGGAGATCCTGTGAGTTGACTTGGTGCCGGGGCGGTGGGGGGGTGGCTGTCCCCACAGCACTGTGTGCTGCAGTGCTGGCGGGGCTGGGGGCTCCGCAGCCTCGCTGCCCACCTCAGCAGGTGCAATCTCAGCCTTGCCGGGCTGGCGGTGCTGCTCATTAAACCACAATAGGCGCCGTGCGCGCTCTGAGGAGCGCGGAGATCGCCGCGCTGGCTGCTGCGTGGAGCAGATGGGTTCAGCAGCATCGCCGGCGTGTCCGGTGTGTGATCCGCAGCCAGAATCCTGCCCTGATGCCGAGCACAGGATGGGTAACAGGTTCATGGGGAGCAATATTACGAGATGAGTGACCGCTGCCCTAGACAAAAGCTGTTTCAAAGGTGTTTGGTGTGTAAGAGGGAGGAGAGACGGGCGCTTGGCAGGCTTGTTCAGTGCAGTCATTGGCTTTTGGGGAGGATCCTTCTCTGAGGGCTGAAATAACACCACGTTGTGCTCTTCATGTACCACAAACTTTACACATAGGCTGTTAAAGCTGCAGCACATACTGAAAAAAAGGTTTTGACAGTGAAAGCCGACTCTACCAGAGAAGCAGCACATTAGATTTAGAGCGCTGTCATTGTAATGTAAATCCAATATTACCCTGAACTTGGTATCTGTGCAGATAATTTGCTTAATACTAATTGTAACTTGTTCACTTAAAGACCTTTTCTAGAATAGGTTTTCACAATATGAACTGCTGTAAAGCTTTCCCTGTCACCCGAAAGTTAATCCTGCAAAGCTGAGTGTCAGTACTCGTGAAAGCACGTAATTCTGAACGAAAAGGAGGGGGGCGGGAAGGACACGCGACCTCTCCAAAATTCAAACCCTCCTCATCCACCGTGAGTTAATGGGAGAGCAGTCCTGACCCAGTGCACACCTTCCTACAGCAGGGAAGGCCTGCCTGGCTGCTGCAGAGCTTGCCCTTAAATTACATGGGATGAAACAGCAAATGGTAGGTGGATGAAATAAGCACCTGCCTCAGACACTGCTGGCACCTGGAGACTCAGCAGAGCCACGACGTGTCCTGGGGCTCCTGAGAGGAGGCAGAGCAGCGGGGCTGGATGGGCAGCCCTGTGCCACACGGGGGTCTGAATGCTCTGTGATGCAAGGGCTGTTCCCAAGGGCTGGATCCAGCTCAGACCAATGCTCAAAGGAGCTCTGCCCTCCGTGTCAGCACAAGCTCAGCTGTCTGTGGGACCTGGCGGTAGCCGTGTCTGTCACAGCCCCCCTGTCCCCCAGGCTGGGGCCCTGATGTGGATCAGATAGTGTGTGTTGCTCATACTGAGCTAGCAGAAGGTTTCTGCAGAGTTTTTTATCTGGGAACTTACGTTATCAACGATATTGTTTGAATTCTATAGTAATAGCGCTTTTCAAGAGAAGTAATGTGTTACCACTATAAAATTTTACTTGTCTGTCAGATTGAAAAGTCTACTGTGTGGTGAAAGAAAAGAAGAAAGGAAAAAAAAAATGGAACTCCTCTAAAACTGGCTTGTTTTGTTTTTTTTCCCTTTTGATGGACTGATTGTCTGTATCTGCAGAGAGTGAATCAGTCCTCCACTGACAGCAGACTGTGCTATAATTTTCACTAAATAGGCTGGACAATAAATGGAGCCCTTTTTTGCAATATACTGAGTTCTGCAGGCGCTGCAGAAGTTGCTAGGAATACATTCCTTCTCCACAGGATGTAGTAAATGCTGAATTAATTTATTTACCTCTCTGTTTTTAACTGGTTACTTGTATGTCAGTTATTTATGGGTGGGAAAAGATGAGGAGATGAGGATATATAAAATAGATCATGATCTATTATTTAATTATTTATTTAAGTTATTTAGTGCATCTTTAATTTTCAGCACAGACACACTGCTACAGGAGAAATAATCAATATTAATCCTAAGAGATGAGAAAACAAATTGATAGTTTCTGTTTCTAAGCTTATTTTTTTTGCAGTCACAAAATGCATGTTTTATACTTCCAACATAATCTGAATTTTTCCCATGTTTTTCTTCAAAAAAGTCTGATAATTTATTCTATCAAAATAAATTTGCTAAGTGCCCCAGAGAATATAGTATCTTCAGCTGTAAAGCAGTCATAAATGTTAAAATTTACAACAATCTCAACCATCAAAGAACATTAACAAATGAAACCAAATTTCAACCTTTCAGACCCACTGTGTATTTTATGCAGATATATTTTAACATAAAATGTGATATGTAGAAAATATTCAATGATTCTTGCAAAAATAAATCTAATTATCTGTTTGAACAGTTTGGCAGAGTACCAGATAATGTATTTCTTCTTTATCTTACTGATTTCTTGTGACCTTTCTGATATTCAGTGTTTCTATTCCTATACTTTTCTCCTCACACACGGCCTGTCTTCAGAATTCTAAATTTTGTCTGTAACTTGGGGCAGAGCCGTGCTCAAAAAATAAGCTAAGAATACTTTCTTTAGAAACACTTCGGCTTCTGGATTGCACGTTTCATTCACCTTGAGCTCCTCAAAAAACATGACTGTACGGAGCTTGGTGATTCAGTAGCTCTTCAGTAGAAAGAGAAGGAATTTTTGTGCAGTTATCCTTCAAAATGCAGAGCACGCCGTGACCCGTGTGACTTTTTCTTCTTACCAACAAGTTGTTTTCATGACTATTCTCATTTTCTTGTTTTGCGTTATAAATATGTCCCTGTACCAACTAATAGCACAGAGGCAGAGATGAAAAAAAGAGTGAAATTCGTGCCTAACTTGAGAACTTGGCGTGGTGCAGGGAGCTGTGAACTTCAGCTGCAGCTGGGAGCAGCCCAGGGCGCGGAATGCGGCTGCCAACGCCTTCGCGCTCTTGGTCACTTCTGTGTTCAGGAGCCTCTGTGTTCCCATGACACAAAAAGTGTCACTGATTTTATGGCCTGACCTATGCAGACCCTAAAGCATGTGCTAAGTACTTCTGCTGACTCTGAGTTTTGGGTTAAAAGATGCAAAAATGTTGAGTATAAAGCGCTTTGGTGCCTTCTCTTGATTGTCTTTGCCTGTGCAGCAAGTTGAAAATAATGTCTGAGAAATGACCTGCAGAGCTGATGGACTTAAACATCCTGTCCTGGTAGTTCTGCATTGGGGCTGGCTTTTTCATTCTTGTTTCATATTTTCTGAACATATTCTCATGAAGGGTTTGGTTTCTATCCGTTGATAAAATAGTACATTTTTCTTATTAACATAATTCCTGTGTCCCCCTTTTTATGAGATGATAAAACATATTTCAGTGGGTTTGGTCTTGCATTCCAAGATGTAGAAAGTGTGTGCAACAATTGAAGCAGCAATAAAACGCAAAATGGGTATGTGTTCATAAATGAGTGGCAAAAGTTATTAACTGTCTTATGACTCGTTAGCATAGCAATGCACAGAAAGGTTGAAGAAAATTGGTGGGAAATCTTTGCTAATTAAAGATTTTTTAGTAGGAGAAGGTCTCTGCTCTGCTTAATTTTTACTTACGTCCTGTGGCAATATCTGGCAATAACAGTATTATTGAGAAATGTCTGTTACTGTAGCTGAAAGTATGATTAAAGGTTATTAAAGAAAACCTCAAGACCAAACCAAAAACCCAGTGTAGTCTTCAAAATGATCAGCCACTATTCTTTATGGTGCGACAATATGCTGTTCATATACTTTGTAGGTTAGAAATTAGTCCATGGTTTTATTACCAAATGCCCAAAATTTTGAAGGATGTGAGATAAAACTTGTCTAGGGTTCAGAATTTCACCTCCAGTCTCTTAGGACACATGAATAAAAGAAACTAATTTCATGATGGTTCAACAAGCTCGAACTGGATAAGCTAGTAATATTGAGTGCCTGAGCATACTATTGTCATTAAACTGGGAGGGCTGAACCATTTTTCTCAGTAAGAGAACTCAGATTAGCAAAAAGCCCATTAATTTATTTGTCATTGTTTTGTCTCTCTGGGGTAACGGGAAAACTGTGCAGTGGCATGGGAGTTGTACTGTGTGGACAGCACAGAAAGAATTACAAGTCACTGTTGACTACTTAGGTGGAGTGTTTCCTTTTTTTTTTATATTGTAAAAGCTGTTTTTCTCCTGCTTTATAATGCTAGCCAGAGGGTCCAGAGCTTGAACGCATTCTGTTTGTTGCATAAGATTTTATCATACCAAGAGCTAATCCTAGGAGGTCTCTGAGTTGTATTCTGTTAAAGAAGGCAAATGGGTTCTTGCTGTACAGAGCTAGTACAGAATGATTTGGGGGTTTGTTTGTTGCTACCCACATTAATTGTAGGTCTTTCATATCATATGTCTGAGTTTGAAAATCCTGCCTCCTGAGTTTCACCTGCTTTTGGAATGAATGAGCACTGACTGCCGCTGAGCCTGTAGCCACACGCGCTCAGAGATCCACCAGTCCACTTTGGGTGCCTTAGTGTGAAAAATCGTGTCAGTTCATCCACAAGTAATGATGAAAAAGTGCAAGTATAGTCATCCAAATACTTGTGACTTCAGTTCCACATGAGCCCTAAATTATATTAAAAAGATAATTTCTTCTGATTGCAAAATGTAATAAAGGTAAATAAAAATACACCACCTTTCCTTTCCCAAAATCTTAAAGTAATGAGAGAAATTTAAATTCTTCTGTCTTGTATGCAGAACCTTTTCTCTCCAAATATTTCTGCCACACTCTTCTTCCTGCTCCATGGCAAACCCACAAAACCACAGAGCTGTAAGGGCTGTGCCGATGTTTTTGAGCTCCAGCTCAGTCCCGAACCGTGTTGGGTGGGACGCAGCCGGTCTGTCACACCAGCCTGGCCTGCAGCCCCAGTTCTGTGCATTGTCTGCCACATCCAGGCATTGCAAGCATTTGACCAGTGGGTAAAAACTGGGATTATTCCTGCTGTCCTTCTTTGGATTCAATATGTTCCTGTTATAAATGATTCTTTGATAAAAGGTTTAGTCTGTGCAATTTCTAATAGAGATGTCGTGGGTGGGTGTGATTATAATGCACACTGCCTTTTGTCATAGCAAACTTTTAAGAACTTTTCTGAACATGAATCAATATTTTGTGCCACAGCCAGGATTTAATTGTTCTTAGGGTTGCCTCTGTATGCTGAACACTCAGTTATATAGTCAGTTTTACTTATTTGCAAAATGCTATTCTGGGCATGTCTTAACTAGATAGAAGATTTCTATTTGCTTGCACAACCTGGAGAGACAGGGAGCGAAAGTCATGAAATAATTCTAAATATATGAGATGTCATTGCTTAATGAAAGCCTGAAAATGCCACACAAATGTGATTTCCTCCTCTATTTTGCTGCAAATTACGATCGGTTGAGGCAATCGGGATCAAATTTGAACTCTGTAAATCACGTTCCTATCATGGATACCAAAATACCTAAATACAATAATGAAAATGAGAATTCTTTGTCAAATGATGTGCATAGCTAGTTTACTTATGCTTGAGTACAGTGAAATTTAAATTATTGCAGTTGTTGATTTTTGGTTTTTGTGGCTTGGGTTTTGGGGCTTTTTGGAGGTTTTTTTTGTTGGTTTGTTTGAGGATGTTTTATAACCCGAGGGTGTATATTGGCTCAAATGTATGTAAATTAATAAAAGCAATTTAAAATCTTTACTTATTTCATCAGTCAACATGGAAAAATGGTATGTGTAATAAAAAGTAATGGAAGGGAGTAACCATTGGCAGTTAATTGAAGTATGTACCTGCTTGGTGAAATTAGATGAAAAACAAGGAGTTTGGCATTTCTAGGAATATCCACAGTTTTCTATGTTGAGCTTGTTTCACAGACAATCAAGTTATGCCAGAGGAAGTCAACAGTTGGTTTGGCAATAGAGAAATCGTGTGCCCAGAGTACAGAGGTATCAGTAGACAGATGGGAATTTCCCCTTCTCTTGACTCCATTATTTGTTAGACTGTCCCTTAGTTTCTTCTCCTCCCATTCTTCCTGCCTCCTGTATTGCTGTCTGCAAGGGAAGGAGAAAGGCTCCCAGAGAACCTGGCTGTGGTTACTACAAGGTTTCAGTTACATAAATAGTCAGAGATAAGATTAACTGCAGAAATGCCTTTTTTTGGGTGAACTTGTAGAAAGTGGAGTGCCCCACCGTGCACCCTGGGGAAAGGAGATGCGTAATCAGCATGACGAGTTGATGGAGGGAAGATGGGCTGCATACACGGTTGCTTGATAAGAAATGTTTTTATTTGCTGATGCATGTCCATGGGAGATCTGGTGTCCCTGCTCAAGATGTGGAAATAAAATCTGAGATAACCTCTGTTGTACAGCAGATTATAAATGGGAGGTTGGAAGTACGGCATGGTGAAAGGAACACTATCCAGATGGCACCATGGTGACAGGCTTTATATCAAAGACCAGCTGAGACAAAATAAGAGTGGCTAAGAGAGGGTCTCTGAAAATCACTGATGCCTGTTACAGATGTAATGTAACTCTCTCTTTATGGGGAGAATATATTTGCATAAATTCATTGATCAATGATTTTGCTAATCCTGCCGTATTTCAGGCATGTCCTTGCAAATTGATGAACATTTCTATCAGTCCTTGGTCTGGATGCCTAATTATGTTACATATTTAGAAAGATGGATTTTTCCCTTCCTGGAGCATATGTAGTAGTTGAATGCTGTGCTCATTCTCCTTCCCTGCCCCATTAGGTTGGAGGGTTTTTTCTCTTTAAGAATAGCCTGGAGCCATACAGGCTGCAGAACTTACCAAGATAAGAGCAGTGGCAGGTTAGAATTATTAGTTTCATGAATCACTGACCAGTATGCTTTTTGAGGAAGCCCATTTTATGGGTTGTGTCATTTAAGGCTGGTGCTGCAGTCGCTGCTCCGAGAGAGTCCAAAGTCAAAACTCCAGGAGGTATAGAGATTTCTGGCACACCTTCTCTCCCATGATATTAATTGTTTCATTTGCATGCTCTGCTCATCTTGTGACCTGCCCTCCCTCCCCTTTGACTAATACAGTTTCTTTGTCAGTAATACAAAAGATGTAGAACAAGCATTTTGACTGTTGAAAGTCAAATGAATGTGAACAACTTAATTCAGAGGACACTCAGCTGTGTGTTTCATGCTGATGTGCAGCTCAACACCTTAACCAAGAGCTGAGCTGAAGACTAGGGTGGAATAAAACTCCTTGCTGATAAAGTTGAGGTGATGACACACTTCTGAGGGAACATGACGAGCTCAAGGTGGATGAGCAGTCATTTTACGCCACACTTCGCAGTTCGTTGTTTCTGTGACTCCCCAAGGCAGCAGGATGACGATGCTCCGGGAGCTGGATGTGGTTCTGTTGGCACCAATGCAGCCTCTGTGGCTGGGGGGAGGCTTGCATGTGTGTGCACCACAGGTTCCTGTGATATCACTGTCAAGTATCCCGGGATGTCCTCAGCCCTCCTGCGACGCTGGGGTCCGGAGCTGGTGGTGTGTGTGGGAACTCCTGCTTCCTCTGGGCTCAGTCACAGCAGCCAGAAATGACCAATACAAAAACATTTCAAAACACATAACTGTTTCCCTTCTTTTTTTTCCTGTGTGCAGCTAAAAGCATTGTTTGTGACCAGTAGGGGGGTAGATGGTTTGTCTTTCTCAGAGGTTGCTTTTGTCCCTCTGCTGTGCTAAGTACAACATAGACAAAGGCTCTGAGCTGTAGCCAGTCTTTGTTCAAGGGAGGACTCAGAAGCCTGGAAAGAGAGAGTAAAACTGTTACAGTAGCTCTGAATACAAGGATTGTTGAGCTCCCAACTGAAGCAAGATGTCAGATATTTTACCTTAAACTGTAGCTGCAGGAACCAGGGTACTATGCATTACATATTACTGGCATTATTCAATATTTTTAGGTAGGACAATAATATTGTGCCTGTAATAAATTAGAAATCAAATCAGTAATATGTAGATAGCTTGGAACTTCTTGGGAGTGAAGTAGATAGCTATATCTGCACCTGAAAAAAACCTGCTTCTGATCTAAAGATCAAATAGTGTCTTTTTTCTTGCTGTTCAAAAGGTTATGCATATAATGTAGTATGTATGTGTGTATATGTGATGATGAGAGCATTTTAAAATTAAGGTTAACTCAAGAAAAATAATTTTTAAAATTTTAAAGGAAGGAGTAAGATTAATATAAATTAGATTTTATTTACATTGGTTGTCTAGTCCTGGGCTTAGGAATAAAGAAAATTTAAGAGCTGCTTTTAGGATGAAAGTATAAAATAATGTTGAAGTCATTTGAAGACAATCACTATTTCTATGTTAATTAAGTTATCATAAATGAAGCAATTTCTTGTTAACTGGTTCAATATTTTTGAAGCAGCGTTACATTTCTTTACGTTTAGAAAATGTACATTTCGTTTCTGTTTTGTGGTGAATAATCTGAATGTGTTGGTTTTAGTCTTTACGAGCAATGGATGGCCACGCTTGGGACATCTGCACATCCTTAGAAACAAATCTAAAAATGCTGTAAGGCCATCCAGTAATCTTTGTTATAATGTACCACGTTGCTCGAGTGTTTTAGAGAAAATAGCTCGGTCAGTTGAAAAAGCATCAATGGCTACATAAAGCCAATGATGGAAACAACGTTCAGTTTTGCCATTAACTTTTTTTAATTGTTTGAATTCCCCTTGTCTTCTCAGAGCTGGGTGGGGTGAGGCTTCTTGGTCTGCAAGCACCAGACTGTCGCTTGGAGTGGGCTTTACTTGAGGGTAAAGAGAAGAGAACACAGTGCAAGCCAGGCCGATGGCTGTGCTGGAGGGGTGAAGCAGCACAGACTGGGCAAGGTCTCTGTTCGCCACTAGAACCTTGGGTTGTGTCTGACAGCAGCAGGGCTTTGCTGGAGAGGGAGTGTGGGGCACATCCCTGGTTCGCGGCCCCCAGCGCTGGACGTGGCCGCTGCGATCGATAAATTGCCGCAATGCAGCAGCTCTGCGACGGCGCTTTGGAGGCCGCCAGAAGCCCCCGTTGGTGCAGGAGGCGGTTGTGGGCTGGGCGGGCTCTGGGGAGGGGGAGCCCACGCTGCAGCACCCACGCTTCCTACTGGCTCCTTGGGCAATTCCAGTGGTGTCTTAAAAGGGTTGGGTCCATCTCGTCTGTGAGACATCCCGTCTTCCCGTCCACGGGAAGGGCGTTAGGAGCCAGGTGAGGCACTCCAGCCGAAACGGGTAGGACAGACCCTCCACAATGGCAGGTACATTTTATTTTGGGTGCATGCAGAGAAACGGTCATGTGTGGAGAACAGTAGACTCCTTTTATTTAGCTACAGCTTGCGCTTGTAGAATATTCCTGAACAGATCATGGGTGCGTCGAATTTTTTCTGTGTATATTTTATTTTGTGCTTTTTCTCTGTGGACTGGAGGCAAATGAAACACTGTGAGTATTTGCTATTCAGATTGTTATGGTTTCTTACCTGTATTGCATGAATATAAGCAGGTATTGCTGCTTCTCATGGGTAGGTGGAGTTAGGGAGAAACGTAAAAATTGGAAAGATAGGCATTTTTAAACATATTGACCTTTTTCTTGTGTGGTACACACAAGCACCATCTAATGCCTTATTAAAATAAAATCCTGATGGAAAGCAGATCCCTTTCGAGCTTTACCAAGAAACGTAATTGCCCTTGTCTAGAAACTACGTGTAGTCTTTGTTCTTCCAAAGCATTTCTTTCCTCTAAAAATGTAACTTTTCCTTAACAACTGCCCATACATGCAAGTTTAAATTCACAGAATGTGTGTATCACACATTCCCTATTTCATTCATCTGGATTTATACTAGCCTGTATTTTAGCCTTAATTTCCACCATGGATGAATTGCAGATAGGTGCATGACATACCGTTAGCATATAAAATTATTCCACAAATACCTTCTCAGTCTCTTGAATTTTGGGGAGACAATTTTGGCAGTTAAGGTAAAGTGTTCTCTCTTAAAAAGATTTTCTTGTTTTCCTTCCTCTGCCGTCCAAAGCCAGGAACTGCCTGTGCAGTTCTGTGCCGCACCATGGCCGTTGTCCTCTTGCTGGAGCTATGGAAGATCTCTTCCTGCTGCTCTCTCCCAGTGGGAATGCCAATGGCCTTGGGAGCTGAGGGGCAGCTGAGGCACTGAGATCAGAATGGCTGCTCTGGCCAGAGCAATAACGTGCATTATTTTGCCTGCAGGATCTGCTAGTTCTGCTGTTGGGAGAAAATTGAAGCCAGGGATTCTGGCGTTCCCTCTCTGTGGATTCCCATCGCCTCCTCTTACAAGGTGTTGGTAGAACCTTTTGCACCAACACTTGGCTAAGCTGCCAGCAGTGTCACTGTGGGGCTGGTGGCTCATCCCTCTTTGTTCCCAGCGGGCAGCGCGGGTCCCGCAGTCCCGCAGGCGCTGCCGCATTGCGGCATTGAGGTGGCCACGGGCTGGCACAGTGACCATCCCAAGGAGACTGAACATGGCCACAGAGCACCCGCAGTGGATGCAGAAATCAGTTTTTGTCACTTTCCTTACCTCAGAAAAGGCAACTAATTTCTGTCTGCCGCTCAGAATGGCTTTTGTGTTGGTGGTGTGTTACTCGGAGGAGTGCGGAAGGCTGTGTTCATTGTGGGGGGAAGGCTGTAAGAATAGAGAATAGAATAGAATTTTTTTACCATAAAGCTGGGGCATTAGGGCTGCAGTGTACTCAGGAAAGGACAAATTAAAACACGGCTTTGAAGAATGATACCTTTCCTTTCTGATCCAATGTTAATCAATTTCTTTAGAATGTCTTTTGGTGAAGTCCTGTAAGGAAATAGTAACACTGACTGAATGCTGAAACCTTTTACCTTGGAAATTGCCATCATTAAAAGCCATCAGCCTGAACAAATGATCAAAGGTGCTTGCTCCTTTCAAATTTTGGAGTCGAACTGTGTTAGTTTGAATTGGATTGTGTTTATAAAGCTGTTTCAGCTTCAGAAAGGACTAACCTGAAACAACACTTTAGGCAGGGACCTAAGAAACTGCTTTATTTTGCTGAGGAGCTGATGCAACCAATGTAAGGTTTGTATAATTTGTCTTCATGTTGTTGATTCTTTTTCATCTTTTGCATAAATTCACTCTGGTAGGCTTTCAGACCTCTGTATGCATTGAGAACCCAGTCCTGTTTCCATTGATTTTGTGAGGAGCAGCACAGAATCCATAAACCACTGTTCCTGACATGCATGCAGTGGGGGGACACCAAGGGCCATGTTTGGTATCTCTATATAACCTAAAAAGAAAAACCAAAACCAACTCTACTTAACAATGAATTTATATTAAAGCAAAATAATTGTATTGTAAGATTATTGTATTAATTCATTGAACAAGAGGTTTTCAAATGAATCTATGAAACAAAATTTAGGGGAGATTAAAGGGGATGCAATTATATTTTTGATTTTGGTGGTTCCTGCGAAAATCTGTGCCTCAATAAATGGATT
Organism: Hypocryptadius cinnamomeus; assembly: GCA_013400635.1. Lineage (NCBI taxonomy): Eukaryota > Metazoa > Chordata > Aves > Passeriformes > Zosteropidae > Hypocryptadius > Hypocryptadius cinnamomeus. The sequence continues at coordinate 113,086 of VYZP01009671.1, forward strand.
GCATGGGCTAGATTCACTCCCTGCTGAAATCAGCAATGGGATTTGCTCTGGCTTCAGCAGACATTGGTCTTGGTATTATGACAATTGGAGTCGTTCCCAGTGGTTTTAGGCAATAATATCAGCCCTGAAACTTGATACCATAGAGAAACATCAAAACCACCCTAACGATGCAAAAGATTTACTCAGTGTTCACATAAATACTTTTATTTCTTTTAGTCCAAATCAAAATTGTGGATGTAATTGGGACTTAGAGCCACAGCAGGCATTCCCAATACAGTATACTGAAAATTGTGTAGCCTTTGGGCAAAGACCTGAGAAAATTTCTTGATTCAAAAATAAAAAGGAAAGCCAATGTTTCATTTGCAGTTTTTGAGCTTAGAAGAAAAACTCATTGGAGAATCCTTCATTCAAAAATAAAGCAGTGGCAGAATAATTTCAGCCTGCATTCTCTTGTCTTTGCACCAATGCTTTTATATTTTAATTCAGGCTGAATGGAATTTGTATTTTTTGCCTAGAATTAAAGTGCCATGCAAAAGATTGAAAAGCTGATTGAAAGTTCTCTAAAAAGCTTTTTCAACTCTCACTAAGCATAGATGTTAGAAAGAATTGGGAGATGCAACTGGTACATGTATTTTGTGCCGTTGATAGAGGTGATTTGATTGTGTGGGAAAATAGCAATGTCCTTCTGTGCACATAAAGAGCAACTTCCTCTAGGGGAGGCAATAAGACATTTCATATACGACCACGTGAATGACATTCTTGATTTAACATCTAACAAAGTACACAATTAAATTTGTACCCACTTTCTCTGTATGAACTTTATTTTGTTTTATTTTACCTTATCCTGTTCTCTGCTTTATCTTGTTTTGGAATATTTTATTTATTTGGGTGTTGGTGTAAGTAAATTCAGGCATAATTATATGTATGTGCATATCTAAAAATATCTATAAATTATCTGTAATTATCTATAATTTATCTGTAAATTCATGGCTAAAGGTAACACCAGAAAGGTTTGGCAATATGTTACCAAAATCCTTAATTTTGCTCATGCTTGGTTTTTTTCTGGCCTCTTGCCCATTTCCACTGATTCCCAGTCCCAATCTCTTAAGCTGGATAACTTGCCCAACATTTTCTTCCTGCAAATCCTCTTTTTCCCTCTCCCCTGCTCTTCACCTCAGTTCCTGTTCTTGCCCATCCCAGAGACTTCAGCCAAGGCACAGCCAGACTCCAGGGAGAATTAATGCAGTAATTACAGGACTTAAGTTAATATGCCCTAAAGTCATCACTGTGGGCAAGTGTGAGCATCCTGGTTTTTGCCAGGTGACGAAACAGGCATTTTAAATGAAGAATCTGTTGTTATAATAACTCAGTTTCCCTAAAGCCTGATGTTTTTGAAAGGATTCTCACTCCTTCAAGGGGAAGAAAATCTGCCTTAAACATCTGGCCTTTATAATAAACTTAAATAGTTAAAATCTGACAGTTATATGCAAATTAAAATTAGCCAGAGAATGGGAAGAACCAGGCAATTGTAACAGTAAACACTCTCGGCAGTTTTGTGCATAATTCTATGCTAAGCTTATTTACTTTATTTTTGCCATACATTTCTAAAACGAAGATTTTCTTCCCTCTGTATCCTTGAGATGTTCATATTTCTGATGTCAGCTTCCCAAGTTAACGATGCTGGAGCCTCTCACGTTGCTGTGATGAGAACACTTGTGAACACATTGTCAAAAGACTAATACTAGAACAGAAACCACAAATTGGCAACCAGTTATTTTTATTTCAGTGGCTTCTTCGTGTCACCTGGAGACTATTTAGACCATTATTTGCCTGGGCTAGCGTTGTGTTTAAAAATAGCACTTTTCTGGTGCCAACTCATTTTAGAGTGGGGTACAAATATTGAGACAAACCCCCAGCTGTTATTGCTTGTGCTGCTAATTTGAGGTGTCAGCTCAGAGCTCTGCTGCTCCGTGGCACTGAATAAGGCCCCTTGTGAGATCATTATGTTTCCCAACAGTGCCGAGAAACAGATTAATCAGTGCAGCATCAGCTGCTTTCATTGTCTGCCCACATGGTAGTTGTGGGCTTTAACTTAAACAGTCTGTGCTGAGATCAAGGAATGGAGTACAAGAGGCACTCGGGGCTCACCACAACTCAGAGGAGATGCAGTTGAGTTTTGGGCATTGCCTAACAAGCAAACTTTGAAAGTCGAGGGTGGCTGCACCCAGTGCTGAGGGATGGAGTGCTAAAGCCACTTTGCTTTTTCATCAGAGGCCATGAGAAACAGGAAATATTTAATTCAATACAAATTCCTCCTGACCTGTGCGAAAAATAGCTCTTTACAGCTATTGGAAATATAGCTCCTTTTGCCCTGCAATCTGAAAGTTAATTACAAACATTAATTATGGCAGTGTATGAAACTCAAGTCTTGCATTTATTACTAAATATAGATTTAGATTCACTTTTTGCAATTGTTGCTGTTAGTTTTATTGGCTGCTATATGAGGGCTGCTATATGGGGGTGAGAAGTTGTCTGGGACAGGCCCATCCAATGCCATTCCTGACAGGGATTCATTTCATATTTTATTACAGGCTTCGCTCCTGGTGGCTGCACACTCTGTAACAGCTCTCTTCTGTATTTTTCCTGTTCTTATTGTAAGAAACATTTTGCCTATATCTAATGAAAATCCCTCTTTCTGAAATTTAAGCCTGTTACTGCTTTGCTGAACCCCTGTGTGAATACAAGGGACAGAGGATGTCTTTTTCCTTTGCAGTGACATTTTATGTAGTTGAATGGAGGTTTAAAAGTAAGTGATGTGAAACTGCTAACACAGAGGTCTAAGGTAATGGCACTGTTAGTGCTAAATTATGCTGCTGGTCAGCTCCCAAATTCATGTTTCATCTCTGTATTTCAGACAGACCCTGAGATCCTCCTTTATGTGCATAAATACTGATGGTGATGTCTCATCTTGCACAGGCTCAACAGTTTCAGTCCACATGTGCACTGGGGAAAAAAAGATTCCTTCACTTTTATTTATCAACACTACACACACAGACACCCCCCAAAGCTTTGGGGTCTTGGATAAGTCATGTTTCTGGCGCTGCCAGGGACAGAGTAGTGTTGTCTTCTGAGCTCCACTGGCAACTTAGGCAGAGCTGTTCAGCTTTTTTTTTTTTCTTTCCTCTTTTTGTGCCTCACTTCACCCACTTCTGAGTAGATGTAACATTATCAAAAAAACTATTAGCACAAGAGGCTTAATTATGCTTGGAGATGCCTTGGTTAAGTCTGAATGAATTTCCTGGTCTCATTTAGTGGATGTATAGTTGCACTGGGGATAGGAGCTGGGAGCCATGGCAGTAATCTGGGAGTATGACAGTAATTCACTCCTGGGAACATTCCCAGCTGCAGACACACCATTTGTAGCTATCCATTGCATGCACATGGATAATAATCTTGCATTAGGCCCAATTACATGGTGTTATGGACACACAACACGGGGATTACACACCCAGCCAGGAGCACCCCATGACAGAGCAGGGAGGTAATTGGAGGAGACAGAAGGAAATGTTGGTTGTTAGTGCTCCCAGTGCTGCAGGGCCTGGCACAGCTCAGCTCCACCAGCCTGCTCCCCTTGCCTTTGCTGCTCCCTTTCAGTGTCTCACTTTCAAAACCCAGGTTTATCACAGAGGGAGTAACCCAGCACCACCTTTTCACAACGTGTTGAGAGAGTTTTGAGTGGGAAAAGGAACTGAACATCGTTGTTTAACTTAGAGTGAAGCCCACAGACACATGGAAGCCTGTGCTGCCAAAGAAGGGCTGGAGTTTGTAGGATTCCTGATATCAAATCCTGTGTGTTAGAAACCTGTAAAAAATCTGCACTGCTCAAACATAAAACACATTCAAAACCAGCAATAATGTAGTGCATGAGATGGTGCCTTTGCAGATCTCTTCCTCCATTTACCTATCATAAATGGGTCTAACTAATTTCTAAATTTCTAAATTAAATGGGTCTAAATTTCTTTCTAACTGAGAATTTTGCAAATGCTGTGGTGTCTCATGGTCAGCCAAACGTGACACAAAAGCAGCCTGGTGTGGATCAAAACCCTGAATGGCCAGCACAGCAGGCCTCTAGTAACTGTGGGAGATGCTTATTAAGCCTTGGGGAAAAGTGTTTTCCCAATTTGAATTAAGTTTGAATTGAAATGTCTCAGTTTGATTAGCAGTTTTGCTAATCAGCTGCAGATGTGGAATGGGAAGGAAACCAGTCCCTGTTACTGATGGGTAGCAAAGGGCATCTTCAGCATCCAACATCCCTGCCCCTTCCTTTGAATCAGTTCAGGTTGGAACAAGAAGGAAGCATCACTGTGGCTATTGCACTGTACTTATGCATATTATGAAAATGCCTTGTACTTAGGAAAATGGACATCTGCAAAGGTTTTTTTTTTCCTTTTGTCAATGATCAACCAGGATACCAGAATTTTTTTTTGAAGCTGGGATGTAGCAGGTGGTATTGTCATCAGTGTTGTGTGTTAAACAAAAAAAAACAACCCTCCTATGCATTTTCCCACTTGAAGTGTGACTGGAAAACATTAGGACAGTCACTTTTTACTAAACAGTTAATGTTTCATATATTTCTGTTGTGTTGTGTAACATTTTCTGTCAGAGGAGATCCTTTTGGTACTAAACCAGATTAGAGCATGTGATTATGTTGTCATGAAAGTATGATTTCAGATGAAAAAGTTGACAGGCATTCTGATGTTTAATATATGCTCTTAATTATATTAATTGAATTCTAAATAATGGAAGCAAAATCTTTGTGTGATCTGTGATATACAGAATTGAGATTGAATATTGACCTGACAGCCTGGGATTTCTGCTGTCTGAATCAGTCCAAGGGACCTGAAAGGTGCTTAGAGTTTCTCAGTATTTAAAATAAAATACTATTAGTAGTACTATACTAAAGTACTATTAGTAGGGTTCAAAATTTAAGTATTTTTCTTTTTTCTCAAGGTCTCTGCCATAAAAGTTGTGTGATTTCTTCTAGAATTGTGAGTCCTGTTTTTTTCTGACTCTAATCAGTCCTATGCAAGGTGGAGAGAGGTGTAAAGGATAATGCATAAATATTATTGAAAAAACCACAGACATGACAGTCATTTCTGCAGGCTAGTGATTTTAATGTATTTACATGGAGTCTGGAATTACCAGCTCTGTGTCAGGGAACTGCAGTGATGTTCATGAATTTAGAGCAAGTCAGAAAAGAACAAAAATGCAACTGCATGGAGTTAAATTTGCACCAGAAGTTGGAGGAAGGAGATAAGTAATTGTTTTCAAATCGTGACAGGATTGCAGACTGAGCACTCTTTCCTTTAGGAAAATTCTGATTAGTAGGGGCTATAAATCAGCTTTACATTTCAGAAGGAGGAAGGCAGCTCCACGTGTGCCTGTAGCCAGTTTGGGCGAGTGGCAGAGCGGTGACTTTGGAGGGCAGCTCCTCTGGGGCTGTGAACTGGAGTCAGTGGGACTCTGGCAGCTCACAGTGGTGGAGGATGTGCCACCTCAGAGACTGCTGATCTCACGTTATGCACCTTCCAAGTAGTCCTTGGAGGATCCTTAGGGCTGCTGCAGTCTGCTTCTGCTTACCCTGCAAGATGTGACAAGGATCACAGCCCAAGGTGGGAAGATGGCTGGCATAAATAATATTGTCTGTAACCCCAGTCTCCTGAGTCAGCATTTTGGGTGTGAATACTTCACAGGGAGAGGACTCTGGAATGAGAGGACAGTCATTTGTCAAGGGACGTGTTGGGGTCTGGAAGAGGTGGGAGGTTTGAGGCTGAGGACCACTCAGCAGAATATGTGTCCCCTTATGATGTTGGAGGAGTCAGAAGATTCTGGAATTCCTGTTCCTCACAGCTTCCTGGTATTTACAAATCTCTTTTCTATGGATCTGAATTTTGGGTAGATCAATCTGAGGCTGGAACCTTGGAGCAGCCAGCAGACAACTGGACCATCATTTATTTTTTCCATTCATGTACTAAAACTGCTGCTGTATTGTGTGTTCACCCCTGCCAGGACATATCTCTTAAAAAGTCATTGCAGGGAAGGAATGATGTGCAGGGTGGAAAGCTTTGCAGGATGTCCCTAGAGCACACCTCTACCTGAGCACGTTCCCCTACCAGAGCTCCCACTGCCTGGGAGCTGAGTGCTGTGCAGCCAAAGCAGCAGGGCTAAATTCCTGCAGCTCCAGCTGGGCTCTAGTGCAGACAGTTCACTGGCAATTAGTGCCCTTTGCAGTGTTTGGCCTCCTCTGTTCTGAAATAATTGCTGTTATCATAGATGCTTTATTGCCTTCATTATGGTTAACATTTAAATATCAATGAAATAGTATTCCACTAAGTTATCTGTGCAGTAGCTGTCTGCTAGAGTTATCCCTGAAATTTGTGTGTAAAGAGAATATTAATTCAGTACTGATTTAGGATTCTTAGAAGGAGGGTGATATATTTGTCAATAAACTATGGGGAACCTTTGCTTATTTGAAAATAAGCAAGTATCTGAAACCTTTCCAAAACCTGAGCCACTCTCATTTGATTCTTGTGAGCAGAAATGCTGTGTGATTGGAATAATGCTTAGTCTGTTACATAGAAATATTTTAAGAACTTGTAAAATATTTTTGAATCATCAAGTCATAACGGGTGACCTTTCTGCATGCAGATGAATTGCACTGGGGGACAGGGATGTGTTCTCTGCCCTCAGTGCAGAAGGAAGCTCACTGTCACAGCCTGCTCTGCCTGAATCCAATCCACATCCTTTAGAAATCAATAGAAAAATCCCTCTTGAATTCCTATGGCCCCCATTGACTCCTCTAGTGCCATATGTGACTGATTCAGACATCAGCTAGGCTGTGATTTAATGTTTGTGAGCTGACTTCACATGTGGCTTTTATTTATCACTGCATACCTAAAATCCTCCATCCCAGTGCATAACTCATTTTAAAGTAACATGCAACCAAGGCAGAGGATTGCCTCAGAATTGTATTTTTATGTTTACAGGGAAAAAAATGGTGGTGCAATTATAAATTCCATTTCTGAGCCCTGTTTGAACTTCCCAACACGTAAAGAGCAAACACATACAGATACTGAAGGGTGGGTGTGTTGATGTACATATTCATGCACTCTCAGTGGGTTGCTTCCCTTTCTGAAATTGTTGTTCAGGCTTGTTTTTGGCTTATTGACCACAAAAGACTTTGGTTCCATCACTGGGTAAATAAGGTAATGGAGCACTAGCATTGTATGACAGAGAGGTTCATTTTGCACCCTACCATCTGCCCCAGTGGGATGTGAGTTGTCCCTGTGACCTTAGCAGGGACTGAGGCACAGCTTGCAGCCCTTACACCGGTGCTCAGGGTGCCACAGCACAGCAGAGCCCTGCAGGCTGGGAGGCACAGCTGGCAGAGGGGCTGGCAGCTCCAAGAGCTGACTTCCAGCTCTCCTGCTGAAGCTGGCAGTGTTTTCCCCTTCATCTTGCCCTTTACATTTTTAGTAGGCTGTCTTTGAGTCCTTGGGTCTTGAGAACCTGAATCCACAAACCCAGTGGTTTGTACACCCATTGGTCCCAATACTTGGCTGTGTGTTCCTTGTCCAATTTTTAATATTTTTGAGTTTTCCAGAGGATCTGGAATGAATACTACATGTTATACTATAAGTTATCATGTGCTAAGACTGACAGCTCTTATCAGCTGGTGTGTGAACGTGTGTGACTGATACAGATCTCTGGCAGCAGATCTCACATGCTCATTCCAGATTTTCAAAACTCTGCTTTTACTGACATAACTCTCTCTGCTCACAGGTTTGGAAAGGAAGGGTAACTTTGCTCTGTTGGTGCAGTTTTCTGTCATGGGTATGTCAGTCCCCAGGCTGGCTCCAGATTGCCAGTGCATCCATCTGGTGCAGCACTGTGCTGGAATACCTGCTCTAGAGACTACTTGGGTGCTGTTCTGCCAGGATGCAGCACAGCAGCAGCAGCAGCAAAACAAGCTGGCAGTGTCAGAGCTGCTCCCAGCCTGCTCCTGAGTGTGCCTGTGCAGAGCCAGGGTACCCTGCAGCCTCCTGGCTTTGTCAGTGTGTGTGTGTGTCTTCCTGTGTACCCAAAACCCAGTCTTAATAGGGTAAAATCTAATTAGCTGTAATCTGCTCATGTTTTAGATGATGGCTCTGCCAAGGGATTTCTAGGCAGAATTGTAAAAATGGTTTTTGAATTGGCAGATGGCCAAGAAAGAGAGTTAACTCCTGGAAAACTTTTCTAGAGCTTTTGATCCAATGTCCTATATAAATACATGACATTGGAATAGCTAAGTAGTTCAGGGAAGGAGGAGGTGCTGTTAGGTTGCTTCAGCAGATATGTATTTATGTACTCTTCAGCACATGCATAAACACACAAAAGCACTGTCTTCTGCCAAAGTGACCCTGTGGAATTCTGTCCCCCTTGCTCCCTGCCCTGCTGCATGTTTCAAACAGGCAGGGGCAGGTGGCCACACTGGGACACTGAGTGGCCACCAGGCCTGTCCATTCTTATGACAAACTGGGCTACTGTATTTGCAGGTTTGGTGCTCTTGCAGCATGGCAATTATGCCCTGTTGAAGTGCTTTCCATTTCCTGTGCTATCTTGATAAACTTTATAGCTTCTAATTTGCTGGAGAGTCATTGATATAATTAGGAGCTGCACAAATGGGAGCATCACACTCAGCTGATGGTAATCTCAGTTCATTCTTCCTGAGAAGCTCTAAGGGGGTCCCTCCAGCAGCCCAGATTTTCTCTTTAGGCTCAGCTTTGACAGAGCAGCAGCAATGCTTCTGTGCCTGGCTCAGGACATGCTTTATTACAGGCTGCTCCACTCCCCATATATTTTTTCCTGAGGAAGGGGAGGATTGGGAGCCCATCCATCCTTGTGTTTCTGAGGAGCAATGGGAGCTGTCTGTCCGTGTCAGCAGGCTGTGCTAACAAGCCTGGGAGAGCCAACAGCTCTCTTTTGCTCACAGTACTTCCAAATCCTCCAAACTGCCTTTAAATGCTGTGCCCAAGTGTGATGTCCCCCCACTCAGGCTGCACCAAGTTTTCAAATAAAGTGGCAGCTGAACAGACAGGTCTGGATCTGTTCCAGCAGCTGAGAAAAACTCATTTTCTGTACCCCTCGTTACCCAGACGTGGCAAACGGTGACCTCCAGCCATCCTGATGCTGCTGTTGGTTGCTTTCTCTGAGCAGCATCTTTCATGGTATGTCACAAATTGTCACAGCTGTGGGGAAGTGTGCCTTGCTGCTTGCCAAGAATTTTAACAGGTTGTTTCTGTAAATGGTGTGCTGGTGAAGAGATGCAAATTATTGACCAACCTATTATTCCCTCTTTTTTTTTCTCTCCTAACAGTACCCTCAACAACAACAACATCACCCGCATTCCTGTTACCAGCTTCAACCACATGCCGAAGATCAGGACTCTGTGAGTAGGATCTTCTCATTCTATAATGCAATCCTGATGCTGTAAGCCAACTTTTTGGCTATTTGTCATCTGTGAAAATCTCATTTCAGTCCCTCAGGCTGCCTCAGGGGCTGGGTGGCTGCAGGGCTGGGGAGCCCCTAGGGAGCCCAGGTAGGGCTGTGAAGGGGGCTGGTGCCCACAGCCCTGAGAGCCGCTGTTCTGGATCTGCCCAGCACTAAGTAACAGTTTTATCAAGATTTTTAATTTACCCAGAAAATAAACTGGCTTTTTTTTTTTTTCTCCCATGGGAAAATCCATAATGTGAAATGTGTTCCAAGCTGGAGTATCAGCAAGATTGTAAAAACTGCTCAGATGGATCAAATTATTGAATTTTGTTAATATCCTGTGTTTAAATCCCATTTATTCTTTTCAAATTCAGAATACTAATTTCTGAAACAAGACATTTTTAAAGAAGATGAAAAAAGCATCTTTCCAGATACTTTCTGAAACAAAATGTCACTTATTCTGATGGATTTTTTTTATAAAAGCTTCTCTTATATCAAATCCATTTGTTTTTGAGCTGCATGCCATTGCACTGCAAAAGCTCTGTTCTTTTGTAGATCAAAATATAAAGACTGTGAAATTAGACTAAGCATTTGTATAATTTAGCCATAGCCTACCGAAACCATTTCCTTAAGTAAATTATTTCTTTAAATTCCTTTAGGGAATACACAGCTTCAGGAAAAGTCATGTCTAAACAAAGCACCCCTGTTTTTCCTCCAGATTCTCAAACTCATCCAAGATGTATTCAATTCTAAAGGCAAAGAAAGGGAAATAGTAGCTAGTCTGAAAATTTTCTGTGCCACTGAAAAAATACAATACTTCAGGGATGCTATGCATGCATGTGTAAAATCATATTAAATAAATTAACAGAACTGAAGAAAAATGGCTCTTACTTATGTCAATCTCTGTAAGATAACCTCTGACTTAAATTTGCATTCTTCATCAAATGATGACATTATTAGATCTTAATGTAAGTAATTAAATGGAAATGAGATGTTTGTCTTTTAGAAGAGAATGGCTAAAGAAGATAAAGGTGTAGAGTTAAGGTTCCTGGAGTTTTGCCTTTTCTTATTCAGAAAATTTGCCTGGCTTTTCCAGATTAGTCAGTCTTGTCTGTCAGCAGAGCTCAGTGCCTTCAGTGTCTTCTGCCTTTTTCCCTTTAGTTTAATTTCAGAGATGGCTTTGTATATAGCTCCCTGGAGACTTACACTGACTAATCCCCCTCTGCTGTAATTAAGGGGGAAAAAAAAGAAAAGGAAAAAAAGGGAAGAGAAGAAGTCATAAATAGGATTTATAAAGGGAAGCTTTCCTATTGAATTCTGAGAGACACGTTTTATAGAACATGAATGCTGCCCCACTCTAAAAGGATTTGCTGGAAATTTAATTTTGGGTCTATGGATAAAAGGGCAACTTTAGCAAACTTGCATTTGTATTCATTCACCTGATGTTCTGTAAAGTCAGTTTCATCAATATCAAATGACAGATTCCAGTCTCCACAGACTGCCAGATAATACACAGCACCCCTAGCAGGGCAGTGTAGGAATTTGTATAAATATACTGTCTGGGGGAAGATGCTAATGTTCTCTCAAGTTTCTTGTTGGAAATGGATCATGATGTTCCTCACAGTTTGGTGAGTTTACTGTTTCCTTAAAAAATGGTCATCAGTGTATCCACCTTCTCAAATAGCCTGATGCTTAGATGTGCTTTTTTTTGGAAGTTTTTTGTAGGAAATCCTTGGTCTGAATGTTCCTTAAGTAGGGATGAGCCCTTTTTCCCATCAGTTGAGGCCCAGTGCAGTGTGGACAGTTTTCCTTTGTGTCCCTTTTACACTCTGGTGAGATCCAGTAGCAGGATATTTGGGGATGCTCCTGCTGCAGCTCCCTGTGCTCTGATGGTTCTGTGAATAAACAGCTTTTCTTCATGGCTCTCAAAACAATCTGCCTATTGTAGAACAGAGAAGAAAATATAAAAAGTATATTAACCTTCAACACGAGCACTTAGGGGAAAAAAGAATAAGGGTAAAATGCCAGGAAATTTTGAAGCATTTCAAGAATTCTTTACTAAAATCAGCTCTTCTGTGCTAAGATCTTTTAGTTAACTGTCTTTTCTGTTTTTAAGTTTCATCGATTTTTAGCCTTGATTGGAAGTGACAGGAATTAGTTTTTATTGATCTGCTTTCCTTTGCTTGAAACAGCTTTATTTATGATAAAGCATGTTCCCTCTACCTATTTGCTTAATGGTAAGTGTCCTGTTGTCTCTGCATCTGTGAATTACTGCTGAGACAGGTAATTACATTATTTCTTTTCATTTTTTTATTTAAGGGTAAACTGAAAATGTGTGAAAGCACTTCAGTGTTTTTTGTGTTCCCAGGGAATTGGTTTATAATATTTTTGAAGTACTGTGAAAAGCCTTCTTGAAGCTGTATTTATTAATATAATTATCAAAAGTATATTCTGATAGGCTGCTTTGTTAAGATAGGGTCTCTAAATGATCTCCTCTCCAAGTAGAGTAGCTGTGCCAAAAGACAAGGAGGGCTCTGCTGAGGTAGAGAGCTGGTGGTTTGCAATACTGAAACGGGAACCCCTAAAACCCAGATAAATCAAATTAGTGAGGGGAAAAAAACAGCTCACAGAACTGGAGAATTGCCTAACCCTAACCCATTCTGTGAAATAGTGCTTTTCTCACTGCATGCAGGGGGTGCAAGAAATGGCATGGGATGAGCTCAGTTCCACAAGGAGGGGAATCGTGAGTATCATTGTTGACTGCTGTGGTGGGAAGGATGAGACTCTGAGGGCTTAAATAAAACACTGACTCTCTTAGGTTACAACAAATTCTGACTTAGGATGATTTCTGGCTAGATGATATTTATGTATTTATTTGTTCTTCAACAAAAAGGCAAATTAATGGTTCATAACAGCTGAACATTTTACTAGAAATCCAACTTGCTGCACCTTCAATTAAAGAGCTTCACAATCTCTAAACTCAAGGTCTTCTAGCCATCCTTGTAAAACAATTACATTTTACAGTACTCCCAGGAGATTAGTGCTTTCCATCTCTACAGGATAAACTCTCAGTTCCAGATTTGTGGGGTTTTTTTTCTTTTCCTTTATTGTGGCTGTCCACCCCAGACATACAAATCTGGGGACTGTCAGCCCGGGCGCCACTGCTGGGCTGAGCTGCTGCTGTGCTGTGAGGACAGCTCACAGACTGACAGTTCATTTCTCTGGAGCATGGACAAGGCTAAATCTGGTGCACACCAATTGTGTGCCTGTAATATTAGTGAATAATGCTTTGTCTAACCATTTCTGACAGGATTTTTAATCTGGTTCATGATTTCATTTGGTGCAACACTCCAAATGCATGAGTCATTACAGGAATGAAATAATTAATGTCCTGGATTTTTGTTGTGACCTAAAGTTTGGTGGCTATTTAAATGACCAGGTTTGTTCCCTGAACCCATCATCATTTTACAGATGTGATAATGGTTCTGCAAATCCCTGGTGCCAGGCATGGAGCAGGCTGAGCAGGGAGTGGATCTTTCATGAGCTGAAAATTCCTTGTAGATGCTTTATACTTCGGTTAAATTACTGGAAGAAAAAGAGCATTGATGAACTTGTACAGGCAACACAGGAACAGAAATGGTATCAATAGCCTCTGAAGTTTTATTTTGCCTGTCTTTTCCCAGAATATTCTAAGTTGGAAGGGTTCCATAAGAGTCATCAAGTCCAAGTCTTCGGTGAATGGCCCATACAGGGATCAGACCCACAACCCTGGTATTATTAGCACCATGCTCCAACCAACGGAGCTAATCTGGAGAGGTTCTCTCTCTCCACCTCTCCCCAAAGGATGGAGAAGAGGGAAGAATCACTCATCATCCTGTTCTTCAGCCTGGTCCTCATATTTAGACAAGCCATTCTTTGAATTCACTCAGAGATATCACATTGATGCAGTTCTTCCTGATGTGAAATTACAGACAAAGCAATTACGTGGAGCAATCTTAAATTCTGCGTATTTTTGTCTCAGCTGTAGGTGGATCACCATTGAACTGAATTTTTTAAAAACATTACAAATAATAGCACAAATTTATATCTGACCTTTGTATAACACTGAGGACAGCCAAGCCCTGACTGATCCGTAAACAAGAACCTAGGGTGATCCCGCTGAAATGGCAGCAGAGAGCGGGGCAGGCTCGCGGGTGATGGCTCCCTTTGTGGGTTTTGTTTAGAAAACCCCAGTAACTGTGGCTTTGCTGTGTTTTGCAGGCGGCTGCACTCCAACTTCCTGCACTGTGACTGCCACCTGGCCTGGCTGTCGGACTGGCTGCGCCAGCGCCGCACCATCGGCCAGTTCACCTTCTGCCTGGCGCCCGTCGGCCTGCGCGGCTTCCTCGTGGCAGAGGTGCAGAAGAAGGACTTTGTCTGCTCTGGTAATGCTGCCAATCCCCCTTTATCTATCTGATGTCTATCTCATATCTCCTGTGGTGTTTGTGAGGGTCCCCAGGATGAGGAAGAGATGAATCTGACTCTGTGTTCTCAGAAGGCTGATTTATTATTTTATGATATTATATTATATTAAAAGAATGCTATACTAAAACTATACTAAAAGAATAGAAAGGATACATCAGAAGGCTTAACAAGAATGAATAATGAAAACCTGTGACTGACTCCTCAGAGTCCAACACACCTGGCTGTGAGTGGTCATTAAGTAAAAACAATTCACATGTTGGATAAACAATATCCAGACCATATTCCAAAGCAGCAAAACAGGGAGAAACTGAGGCTTCTCAGCTTCCCAGGAGAAAATCCTGGGCAAGGGGATTTTTCCAGAAAATATCATGGTGACAATCTCCTTTATCTATCTCTGGTTTTATGTTCCCATAAAAAAAGCAGCGTGGAAAATGGCTGTGTCGTGTCTGAATGCAAACAGCAGCAATGCTGTTTGTTTTTGTCGTCGCTAAACTGTATGGGAGGAGATCAAATTGTTGGTTTTTTCAGCTTTGTGAGAATTATTGGATTCCAGTTAACATTTTGGTTCTCAAATTACTTCTTCTGCTTTAACATTGCCAATGATATCAACATAAGAAATCAATTATGTGTAGATAATTTGGTATTTCTCAAGGGAAGAGCTCTACAGCTGACTGGAATACAAAGGAAAGGAAACAGAAAATGCAAATCTGAGTCTGTTGACAAATGATTGGACTTTAGAACGTGAGGAGCAGATTTTATCCCAGGGACTGAAACAGGGATTCTTAGGGAGCCAATGCACTTTGCTGTTGTACAAGTTTCCACGCTGATAAATGGGGCTGATGATACTCACAAATCATGTGTCTGTATGCTTGGCCTATTCATCAAGTCTCTGGAACTGCACTTGGTTCTCGTAGGATTGAAATACATTTTCCTAAAAGGAGGAGAAAAAGAACAAAAGAAAAAATGACAAAAAGTGCAAAAAGAAATCTCTGGGTTGGGTTGAAAGGAAGGATGTGGTGGAGGAGCAGCATGGCAGTGTGTATGCTGTGGGAAAAAAAGATACCAGACATAAGTTTGGAGGTGGTTTTGCAGCCCCAGTGGTGACACAGAGGGCTTGTTATGGAGATGGTGTGAGTCTGAGCACTGATAGACTGCGAGTCCTGTGCTGTTTTGTTCCTTATCTCTCACAGCCTGTGAGCCCCAAAGCTTCATCCTGTGGGTACACAGATTGGCTGATGGAAATACAGTAGAACTGCTCATGCCAGAAATATTTTAGGAATGTCTTTTTGCTGTCATTCCAATTACATGTGACTAACAGAAACGGTTGCATTTAGAGAAAGAAGAAAGGTTTGACCCCACTCAACTATGGTTAATTAATGCCCAGCCCAAAGGTGTGCTGAAGTGTTATGGGCACGTGGAAAGTGAAGTTATGCATAGTGCTCATTGAGACATGATATTTCAGATATTTCAGAGTGCTGAGCATCTTCTACACTGAAGAGGAGATGATAGGCAGAATATCTGATAAGTTATATCAAAAGTTTAGCTAAAGAAAAAGTTTAGAAATGTAACAGTCTTGGGAGAGGAAGGATAAAACAAATGGATAAATGAATGAAGCTATTAGCAGAAGCTAATTTTACCAAAGAAGCAACCACAGCTTTTTTTTCCTTTTGTCTCATGAAATGAAGTTTCAGATGGAGCATGAGTTCAGCTATTTGGATTTATGATACAGTGATGTGGAGGAAGATGAGTGGTTTAAGTCAGGAGAAGAAATAATTGCTGAATGAGAAATGTAATGTGAACAGAACCCATTTAAATGGGGTTGTCTGTGCAGACTGAGACTTCCAAAAGTGACAAGGTTTTTAACAGTTCCCTGTTGGACCAAGAGGATATAGGGGTTCTCTCAAGATCTGCCTGCTTTTGTAAAAAATACAAAATCATGAAAATTCAAGGAAAGAAATTTTCATTGAGATAGTCCATCAACTGTATCCCTGTAACTCTCATTTGGGAAATGAAATGAAATGTACTGAAAAAGAAATTCATTTGGAGAGCTCATTTTGCTGGTGGATTTTTCTGAGAACTCAGCTTAGTACATGCTGGTTTGATAAAAACCTACATGGACAGCTAGTTTAAAGAGGATATAAATCTTCCCTTCTCCCCATTACAGTTCTTATACCTGATTTTACAGCATAATTTGTTAATGTGTGAATATGAAGTCAAACTAGGACAGGCAGTGAAGAGTGAACTGCACTTGTCCCTCTGCAATGAAATTTTGTAGAAGTTAAGGTTATGTGAATTACTGTAACCAGCCTCAAGCTGGCAGAGAGGGCCACCTTTGCATCCCAGTTAGGAAGAGCTGAAATTCAAACTGGTGAACTGCTGTGTTGAAGTACAGGTTCAGAATATCAAGCACTTGTGTTTTTATGGCAGTGGGAATATCACAGCAGCCAAAAAACCCTCAGCTTTTCCTTCACTGGGAAATGGGCTCCATCAGAGCATTCCAGTTTAAAACCAGTGCTGCTGGATGCTTCAGAGGAGAAAGAGTAGGCTCATAATTTGGGGAAAGAAGAAACACAACACTGAAAAACTGACTTCACTTTACTCCTTGAACCCTATGCAAAAATAGTGATGTTTTATAATTTTATGAGAAATGTTTCTTTGGAAATAGATTTTGAATGCTACATGCCAAGTGGGAAAAGAAGAACTGAAACAATGATAGAAAAGTAAATAGAACCCAAGTTGCTGGATTCCCTGTGGACATGTCTTGTACAATGGTGTTTGCATTAGGAACAAAATCTCTCCAGATAATGTTGCTGAAATCAGAATTATGTGCAGATATATCGAGGTACACTGAGTCACACCTGTGTAACCTGGGTGTCAGTCTTTCAAAAATGTTGTTCAGCTTGGGTTTTACAAATTATAAATTATTATATAAATATATAATATAAATTATAATTATATAAAGCATTATTTGTATTAATTAAAAATTATTTAAAAGCTGATTCAAATGGTGCATGTAGGTCACCTGTGAGCAGTGGAGAAGCTATTCCAGGTTTCTCTTGTTGGAGCATTTGGCTCAGAGCTGGAGGTGAAGGTGCAGGATTCAACAGTGCACAGTTGCCTGGAGATAGGCTTGGAAATAAGTCTGGTTGGGTTTGTGTTACTGAGAAGAAGGGGGAAGGTCAGGGACAGAGTGGGGCTGGGACTGGATGGCTCCTCACCATCAGGGGAGAGTGCCAAGTGCTGCTGGCACTCCTGTCACCCACCAGGCCCTTCTGGCTGGCTCCTTCAGCAAGCTGTCCCCTCCCTGCAGGGGAATGTCTCCTCCAGAGCCACCTCTGACAGAGCAGCCTTCCTGGGCCTTTGCCTTCAGGGCCATCTGTTCCTGGAGAAATCTCCAACCAGCCTCTTCTCCTGCACACTTGGTTCTGGAGCTCTGGGATGCCTTCAGTGACAGTCTCCTACAAGGTGGGAAAGGAAGAAGGGGAAATTCTGTGGCACAGGGGATGAGCCCATTGGTGATCTGCACAAAGGTAGTGGGGTGTATTTCACCTGGATAAGGGCTGTATTTCACCTGGATAAGGGGTGTATTTCACATGGATAGTAGAACGTATTTCACATGGATAAGGGGTGTATTTCCCATGGGTAAGGGTTGTATTTCGCATGGTTCATGGGGTGTATTTCACATGGATCATGGGATCCATGTGAAATACAAATCACATGGATGGCAGGCTGTATTTTACATAGGTAGCATGATGTATTTTTCCTCTCTCCACCACAGCTTTGCCATTCACTGCCATGCTGCTGTGATGAAAAATCAGTGCAGTAAGCAAAGACAGTGTCAGTTGAAATGCTACCCGTATTCTGGTCTTTGAGAGATGTTTATTTTTATATTCTCTTAGGTAGCAGAGAAGCATCTGGGGTGCTGGCTTAGGCTCAGTATCTCTTAGAGCTTTTTCATCTTTGCCTGGATCAAACCCAGCTTCCTTCCTATGCTCAGATGTTTCACTGTTGGACTGGCTTCTCCTTCTCTGTCTGTGTCTCTCAAACACATTCTCTCTCTCTCTCTCTCTCTGCCTATTTGCCTGTCTCTTGTCCTCCTCTGACCTCCTCATGATAGTAATTTTATTTCATTTTCCTCTCATATAAGTTTTATTACGGCTCTTTGATTTTTCTTCTACCTGCTCCTTACTTACTGAAGTTGAAATTAGCTTATGTATTGATCAGTTATGTCAAGTTATAATGTGTTTTTTCACCTGCAACAGCTGTAAAGCTTTGCAAACAAAGCAGTGGGTTCATGAAGTTATGCCATTAGCAGCACCTTGGGTTTTTCAGGGCACTCTATGCAGAAGCCACTGACCCCATTTGGCATTTTTTTTGCAGTGAGGAATTGTTCTGGTTTTCCTGAGTATATATGCAAGAATATCTGTGCATCTAAACAGGAGCATTGTGTCCTGTTCTGTGATCTGTCACGTACTTCAGCTGCTGGCCAGATTTCTTCTTGTTTTGGCCAGTAGCTTGATAGTGGACAGTGTTTACACTGGAGTGTGAAGATTGGGTAAGATTTCTTAGGCTAGACTAGAGACTGACACTTCTAGGAGTTGATAAAATTTGTAAGTCTAAAATATGTGATTATTTGTACTTTTCTAATATTGTTTTCTTTAATAATGAAACATGCGCTGTAGGAGAAGGAAGGTGGATCCATACAGTGTTATCTTTTTATATTAGAAACCATTTTCTTGATTCTCGATCCTCAGTTCCCATTCTGAGAGTCTCAAAGAACGTAAGGAAAATCAAGATTTACAATTTGGACTAAATAACTTAAACTTCAGTCTGAAATTGACTCAAGAGAAATTATTACCATAGCCAAGTGTTTTCTGGCTAAGTAAACTGATACTGATTTTGAGAAAACACTGGATTGACCCAAATCTCAGTTGACAATCTAGATTTTCTGATTCGTGTGGTGAGACTGCAGCTGAGGTATAATAAAGAGGAAAATATCTTAGCTTCCTGCTGCTTCATGGTGACTGGAAGCCCTAATAAGGAAGCAGATTTATTTGTTTGGGTGAGGTCAAACAGCCTTCAAACATAGCTGTTACTCTGGCCAGACCACGGAACTCAGGAGATTGTCTTGCTCCATTTCCTGATAACTTCATAGCATGTTGCTGAGGAGACAACCAACAATGAGTAGCTAATAAAATAAAATAGCACTCTTCAGGCTTAGCATCTTAATGAGAGCATTCAGGAGATGCCAAAGGAAAAGTGTGTGGGGACAGGAACTCCCCCCATCTGCTCCTGGTTAAAAGACCCTGCAGTCTGTGTGTGCACAGGCAGCAGTGGCACAGGAGGCACTGCCAGCACGGGGCATTGGTGCTCCTAGAAGCTAAACAGGGCAGGGACTGTTTGCAGGGATGCAGGTTTTCCCGGGGATGCAGGTTTTGCAGGGATGCAGGTTTTCCTGGGGATGCATGTTTTGCAGGGATGCAGGTTGTGCTGGGATGCAGGTTGTGCTGGGGATGCAGGTTGTGCTGGGGATGCAGGTTGTGCTGGGGATGCAGGTTGTGCTGGGGATGCAGGTTGTGCTGGGGATGCAGGTTGTGCTGGGGATGCAGGTTGTGCTGGGGATGCAGGTTGTGCTGGGGATGCAGGTTGTGCTGGGGATGCAGGTTGTGCTGGGGATGCAGGTTGTGCTGGGGATGCAGGTTGTGCTGGGGATGCAGGTTGTGCTGGGGATGCAGGTTGTGCTGGGGATGCAGGTTGTGCTGGGGATGCAGGTTGTGCTGGGGATGCAGGTTGTGCTGGGGATGCAGGTTGTGCTGGGGATGCAGGTTGTGCTGGGGATGCAGGTTGTGCTGGGGATGCAGGTTGTGCTGGGGATGCAGGTTGTGCTGGGGATGCAGGTTGTGCTGGGGATGCAGGTTGTGCTGGGGATGCAGGTTGTGCTGGGGATGCAGGTTGTGCTGGGGATGCAGGTTGTGCTGGGGATGCAGGTTGTGCTGGGGATGCAGGTTGTGCTGGGGATGCAGGTTGTGCTGGGGATGCAGGTTGTGCTGGGGATGCAGGTTGTGCTGGGATGCAGGTTGTGCTGGGATACAGGTTTTGCAGGGATGCAGGTTGTGCTGGGATGCAGGTTGTGCTGGGATGCAGGTTTTCCTGGGATGCAGGTTTTCCTGGGGATGCAGGTTTTGCAGGGATGCAGGTTTTCCTGAGGATGCAGGTTGTGCTGGTGCAGGGCAGTGCACCAGGAGGGTTCCTCCCCATGCAGTCCATCCCTGTTCATGCAGATGAGCTGCCAATGGCCCTCATTTTTAAAGAGCTGGATAAGCAATCCGGGAGAGGAGGAGGAGACCTTTGTGTGTGTATTTGAATGGTCACTCTCTGCCTTGTGGGACACCCTCATTGTACAGCTGTTTTATTGCTTTTAGAAGGGACCTTAACCACTTCATCTAACTGTGACCCCTTCCCAAAAGAGTGACCCTTGAGTCTCCTTAGATGGTGGCAACTCTTTTCTCACTGCTCTCGCTTTTTGTGACTATCCACTGACCCAGTAAGTGCTCTTACAATGGAGTCCAGGAAGGATTCAAAGACTTTTAAAGCCTTTTGGTAAAAATTGCTGTTTAAATTTGATCTTGGGAAATTTTTGTGCAACACTGATGGAATTTTTACCTCTTGTTACAATTTGCTACCACAAACTTACATTAACATTTAGTTTGAAGAGACATTTCAGTACTATGCATTTGTTAGTTGCTCTTCAAATGAAATTCTATAGGAAATTTTGAGAGATACTAATCACTATTTATCAGTGTGTTTGTTTTCAGTTTCCGTGAAGTTTCTTATTACAAATCTAAATTTACTCTAGCACTAGCAGTGATGGTGTTTCATACTGTAGGAATTTACTTATTGACTTGCTTAGTATGTAAGATGCCACATATGGTGTTTTTCATTTGGGGGACCATCTTGTGAATCTGAAGGATAAATATGTATTTATTACAGCACTTAATATTTCTTTAAAGACCAAAGCTGAAAATTGGCTTTTAATTACAGTAAATTTAGTTTTATTACTGAAAATGATGTCTTACCTTTCAGTATAATTAGCCCTTTTTTCTGGAACATTCTTTTCCCCAGAGCAGTATGTATAGCCCTTTAATGCTTATTTAATGATGGCAGGTTGGGGTATAATTATTCAGCCACTGAGCTTTTGAACTGTTGCTGTAAAAATAATAACATGATTAGCTTTTATGTTAATGTCCAAAGCTGGTGGTTTGTTTTATGAGTAGTTATGTTGGTAGTATTTTGGTACAGAAAAAAAATGCTTCGTGGCAGTACCACAGCTGTGCTTGGAGCTGTTTCACAGAGAGCAGTCGTGGTAAATACAGAGCAGCAGTATGAGTATGTGGAGGAGCATGAAATCTGTAGACTTTTTCTGTTTAATCCATGTAGGTGATTGGCAACTCATTTATCAATACCAAATTAATAAGAGTAATGAAAGCAAGTGTAGAGCTGCTTATAAAATAGTTCTAGAAATTAATAGTGGGCAGATGCAAAGTTGCATACAGTCACCACCAGGTTTGTGTGAATTTCTGCTTTATTGACAGTGGTGTTATGTAGTGGCATTACACCTGTGGTGTTTTGGCTGCTCACGCTCCCCCTCCTCACAGCACTGAGGTGACACCAGGATCTGCTCCAGCACCTCCTTCCCTGTCTCATTCTCTGGCTTTGCTGCTCCCAGGGCTGTTTCTCACAGCTTTTCCCTCCCTCCCTGCTGCCTAGCACCTCTGTGCCCTTTCTCAGGTGC
This sequence comes from Hypocryptadius cinnamomeus, assembly GCA_013400635.1. NCBI lineage: Eukaryota > Metazoa > Chordata > Aves > Passeriformes > Zosteropidae > Hypocryptadius > Hypocryptadius cinnamomeus. Next base: position 134,873 of record VYZP01009671.1, read on the forward strand.
CCTCTGACAGGGGCAGCAGCAGCTGCATGGGCAGGCTCAGCTGTGGAGCCCAGTGGAAGCAGCCAGAACTGCCCTGGCCTCCTCCCACAGCAGCTTCCCTGTTGGAGCTGGGCACCAACACCTACAGCCAAACTGAAGGGATCTCCTGGCTCATTGAATTTACTCCTTTGAATGGCAGGCTAACATGTTTAGCTCTGAAGATCTGTAAGAATTTTATTCTATAATTTCCAGACACCCTAAAGAAATTGAATATACCAGGGGCCTCTTGCAAAAGACCAGAGGCAGCAACCCCAGCCTGTCCCAGGACATGTCTTTATTTTCCCTGCCTTCCTTACCATGTTCCAAATGCCAAAGAATCTGGTCTGTGGAATCCCAAGGCAGCCCAGGGAAGGGGATGGTGACTCACTCTTCAGTTCTTGCCCAGTGACCTGGAAAAAAGCATTTCCTCCCTCCAGATCTGTCCGTGGGGAAGCTCATGACCAGACTGGAGCCCTTGGATGTCATTATCAGGAGACATGTCCCACTGTGTCTGCCATCTCTGAATGGCTGTGTCAATCTGTAATGCCTCTGGCTGCAGTGAATCCCACCCTCCTCCTCCTCTTGAAGAAAGCAGCTTTAGTGCCAAGGCAGGGACAGCCCTGTGCTTGCTGCAGCAGGATGCAGACGGGGGGGCAGAAGCAAAGACAAACATGCAAGCAAACAAAATCATGTAGTATTTAAAACTCCTTTTCAAATAGCAGTAAATCAAAGACTGAGCAGTCTTAAACTATTTCTGTTCCTTCCATAACTTGATCCAACTTCATCCTGGAGCAGTCCACGATGGATCACCTGTTTAGAACTGTACTCCCTTCCCTGGCTCACAATTGATCATGACCATTATCTATCTTTTAACCTTGTGCAGGTGGCATCCTTTCACTTAAATAATTTATGTTCCTCTTCATTTTTATGCTTGAATATATTTATAAGTTCACTGTATTATTTCTGGACCTATTTTTAAATGTCACTTCATGTGCACCTTCAAGAGTGCTGATACAAATTGTGGAGCTGGCATTAATGAGATGACTGTTCATGGGCACCATTTGAGCTGCAGGAGCACTACATCGTTTAAGACCTTCTGTTAGAATTTTTTTTAGTCTTTGGAAGAGCAGGCAGTGTCCAAAGCCAGACAACCAAATGCACACTAGCAGCCTTCCTTGTGGTGCAGTATTTAGAAAGGTAAGTTCTACCTGCTTTAAGGTGAACATGCCTGTGTTGACAGGGTTGGAGAAAGACCTTGGAAAAAAGGCTCAGAGTGGGCACAGGGCATAAGAGATATTTTCAACCTTTCCTTTGGAAGGCTAAGGTGGAATTAATTTCCCTGAGAGAAAACCACTTTTGTCATTGTTTTATAAACTTCAGTTGTCTCAGAGGTTCTGGTTTTTTTAATCCTTCAGAAGAAAAAATTCACCTGTTCAACCTCAGTTGTTATGGTTGAGGCTGCTTCTTTGTTCTACATTTTTTCGTTTTTCTTAGTTTATTTTTCTTATTCCATGTAATTGTGGTGCTATTATTATTAATGAAATAATTGCAATATTAGTGCTTTTAGGATAAGGCAGTGTGAAGTAAGGTCTGATTTTCAGTGGTGTTACTTTACTGATAGATTGTGAAACTAAGTAGGATTTTATAGAATAAAGTGGGCTTCATTCATTAAGCCAGACCTTCCTTTCAGTGTAGTTGGATATTTCCAGTTTTATTCTTTGATATTTATTTGTAGACTGATTAGTGTTGACTTTTGCCTTACAGAACTGTTGTGCCTATGTGCCATGAATTTTTAACAGATAAATTTACTTTTTGGGAACGTTCAGCAAAGCAGAGAACTTGAATCAAATAATGAACATTCATGACTGGCAACTTTTTGCATACCATGAACTCAATGCTATTAACATCAATTAGGGGCTTAAATTACTAATCATAAATCTTAAAACTGTGCTCAGCAAATAGCTGTTGAACAACCATAGATGGAAATATTTGCTTAAACCATTTGCTGCACATTTGTGTAGGATAAACAAATTCTCTCCATTAGAGGAATATTTGCCCTCAATAAGAAATGTTAATTTTGCATATGGTCAGTTGTGGTTGATTTGCCCATCTCTCTCTGCAGGACTCTGTGCTCAGATGTCCCTTTAAACTGGGATGCAAACATCAATCAGGAGCAACATCTGCTTTAGGTGTTTCAGAATAAATTAGTTCATATCACTGGCAATCTAGTGCAAACTATGGCTCGTGCAGTAGGAATTGATTTCAGATATCCCAGCGTGGTCAGAACTTCCATTGGGTTATTTAATTACACCCAAAAAGGTCATACTATATCCATGGATCGGCAATACTTGTAGTGTTTTGTTTATTGATCAATAATTTTATGTCTGATATACTTCAAATGATGTAAAGTCAGCACAGGTTTTTAACCAGGAAGTCCTGTCAGATTTATCTTAAAATCCATTGACGTGTTTTACAAATAACTTAACATTTTACTGGGGGAAAGGAGCTGCTGCAGAGGTGATTGGATAGGTGAGGAGGTAATAAAACACACTGCTTAGTGTGCTGTAATTGGGTGTCAGTGCAAATGAGATTATTTCATTTATTTAGTAATTGCAAAATTTATTTTAGATGCCTGTGACATTTAAACTGTTCATTTATGCACCATAACAATTCTATTCTAATTGTGATATTAGTCTGTTTGCTGCCTTTAAAAGAGGCCAATGAGGGACTTAGTTGAAAAAAGCATTTGAGTTCTCTGTAAACTTCTGGGTCCTAAGTCTCCCCTCTCTTTTCTCTTTTCCCCTAACTCATAGTCTGAGGCTGTAAATTGAGGTGGTGCCAGATATTAGCTACCATAATTACTGACACTGTCATTCACTGCATCAGGTAAAAAAAACATAGTAATTTTTGTTAATCATGCTCCTACCCTGGCTTCCACATTTTGTTGGTGTTTTTCTTTTAGCAAAATGTATGATTGAGTTGATGATTTTTATCTCAGAGAAAAATATAATTAACGTGGTGGTGAACTAGGGCTGCTGTGTATTATAAAAAATCTGCAATGGCAAGATGACAGATTGTGAAAACAGCTTCAGAAGGGGAATAATGTAAATGTAGCTGGTTTGTCTGTGGCCATTTCCTTTTGCTGCAGCCATGCTGTGAGGAGTTTACTGCACTTGTGAAGGACACAAAGAGAAATCTTGAAATATTTTTTCCCTCCCTGTGTCTTTTCTTTTGAAAAGTATTGGCAGCAAAAGGAAAATTCATTTTTAGGTTTCAGATACCCTTCTTTAGAGGCTGTGTTGCATCAGGACCCTTGATTATCTGTATGCTTATACTCTGCAAACCTATGTAAGTCATAGCCAAATTTTAATAACTTTACATTCCATAGCCTACTTAGACTTGTTTTCTTGACCAGTCTTCTTTTAAACAGTTCTCCACAACAATACAAACATCAAACTGATTAAATTCCCTTGGATTTTTTTGTGCTTTAATTCTACAGATCTGCAAACAATGGATCCTCATTGAAGTGAGGTCATTAAATCCAAATCAGATTTGAAATTCTGTTTCTAATGTTATTCAAGAAACATTCACCTTGACAGATGATTTTTTGTGTGAGAGCTGATGGAATATGTTCTGGATGCCTGTTGAGTGTCCATGTGCAATACAGTATTTTGTTCTTTGCAAAGGAAAAACATAAGCAAAAGCATTTCATTAGGATAATAGCAATTTATACACAAAGTCTTTTTATCATTAAAAATCACAGAAACTTGCAGTCTAGATCTACTTTTGCTCATGAAGAAAGAAGTGTGCTTGTTGGGCTTTGGGGACATGGTTTAAGGTGGACCTGGCAGTGCTGGGTTGATGGCTGGACTCAGTCGCTCTTGGAGTCTTTTCCAGCCTTAATGATTCTCTGATTCTACTGCTGCTACCTGCTTTTTGTTCCATAAAGATTTATTTCTATATTTTCTCCTTTTTCAGACTGTTTTATCCAACCCCACCTTGCATGCCCTGCCTTTCCTAGCACTCTGCAGTGCTGCATCACCCCAGCTGGGGAGGAGCTGGGCTGAGCTCCGCTGACCCTCCTGCTGTTGGTTTGGCTGCAGTGGTGTTAGCAGCAGACTCTAAGAGCTCTACCTGGCAGTAGTACATCAGCTTTTGTGAGGCTGTGCCCTAACAAAAAATGGGTGTGCTACTGCTTCTCCATCCCACAGTGATGTGTTGTGGTGTTATAACTACGCAAAATGCATTTTTCCCCTGCTACAAAGCCTCTGCAGAAACCACATATGACGTGGAGATGATAATGGTTGTGTGGAAGATTTGACCTGGTTGCCAACTCTTTACCTCCCATAGAGCAAGGATTGCTCTGAAGTTTCTTCCTAATTTGAAAATTTCTCCCTGTCCCTAAAAGCTTGCAGTAGCTTGTTTGCACTCAGTTGTTCTTAATTTTGTTTTGGCCATTGTACCAGAGGGTAGGCAGACAAAGAGAAAGTGTAAAATGTAGGTGGTCAGGGCCAAGAACAAACCTCTTGTTCTTACACAAACACAGCAGAGGGCTGTGTGCATTGTGAGGCAATAAACTACTTTTGGAAGTAGTCACAACTAAAGTCCTACAGAAACCTTAGACTCCATGAAAGGCAAAGCTGGCAGTGCTGCTGTGCAGATTTCTGTTAATTTTGCAGCAATTCTAATACTTGACAGTGGTATTATGTGTGCTCTGCATTTCTATGGCCAGAAAACAAACCCAAGAGAGCTGCTTGTCCTGCCTGTTATACATGTACATGTTTAATTAGTGACATTGGTTTTTCCTGTTTAGTTCAAATAGCTACCACTTAACTACTGTGTTAAATGCATGGTCACGTGTATGGACTGTGTTAAGCCAATAATAAGATTTTGAAACGGGAAAAAAATCAAAGTTCAGGTTGCTTGATAAATATGAATTTGTTTCTTTGGACCATATGCATGTGGATTTAGATTTTAATTACATTATTGAATTCTTTTTACAGTAGTTTTTAGCCCAGATGATTCTTCAGGGTGACACTAAAATGGTCTTTGTCTTGAGATGTCTCGTGATGGAAATATGATAGAAAACTCCTTACCTGCAGCTGTCAAGGTGGTTGGAGAGTGGGCTATAAATGAGAGGGTATTTTAGCAAAGAGAAAGGATCATTAGGATCATCTCATGGTGGAAGTAGCTGCCCACTCTCATAAAGAATGTATTTGACCCCTGCCCATGCACAAATTTCCTGTGAGATCCATTTATTTCTACATGGTCACTACATCTTAAAACCTAAATTCTGGATGCCTGGATTGGAGCTCTGAGGTCTGGACTGCCAAAATGCAGCCACTCAGAGCTCTGATTAACATCAATGTTAATTTGTTTATCTATGTTTAAAACTCAGTGCTATGAAACCCAGAGTTTTCTTCTGGTGTCCTGACAGAAAGTCAGGTGATCAACCAATAAAAATATTTCAAACCCAGTGTTCGAATTTGGCAATGTTTTGCCCACAATTGAAATGTTGATCTTATCCTGAAACTCAACATTATATTTTAATATAAGGCAGTTCTGTCATTCCTGGTTACAAAATATTATTTAAAGAGGATGACAGCATGCTTGAACTTAAGGAAACTCAGACAAATTGAAATTAATTCCCATCAGAATTCAACACCTTTCTAATGGAAGGAATGATTCCCCAGTAATTGTGTTTTGCTTTCCAGGAGGGCTCCCTCTGCACGTGTAAAGTCACCTGCAGAAGTTTTCAGCTGATGTCCTTTCAAACTGTGTCTGCCTTCAAAAACAATGACCCTCAGAGATGCCACTGGAATCTCTTTGGGATGTTGACTTTTCTGTGCTCTGTACAAGGTTGTGAAAACAGGGACATGTGTAGCTTTCTATACAAGCTGCTGTGCAGAGTTAAGAGCTAAGCCAAGCAAGTATGGAGGCATAAATCAAGAGAGGAAATTTTTAAGAATGTTGCATTTTTATAAAAAATTTAGTTGTCCTAATGTACATTGAATTACGATCTGGTGCAAATAATTACTTTTTTTTCTAACTTTTTGTCACCTGTAGCTAGAATACATGAAAGTATCCATCATGGGTCTTTTCAAAGACAAAAAACCCCAAGAATTAACAGTTTTGTGACTAGTATTTTCACATTTTTGTATGTATTTGTGTTTTGACAACTATGATGTTTTTATTTTTCCACCCAAAAGGCCAATCTTTTACGATTTTTATCACTTCTTCCCAGCACAAGCCTTCACATTTAGCCATCTGTATCTCAACATAAAGATACTTGAGGCTTTTTGTGTTCCATGTACTTTGGAAATATGACTCACTATAAATAAACCAATAACTGCTACATCTTGATAACCTCAATTAGCATAGCAAACCCATTTCATCTATGGCTAAATGTATGCATATATCAAAACTTTAAATGTAGGAATCATAACCATTTGAGTAAAATTGACATAATTGCTACAGTTTCAAAAAAATGTAATGACACTTAATTAAGCCTGAATCTAATCAATTGACTGGAATTTGTATAGAGCAATGTCCTCGTGCTACACCTTTGCTCTGTGTGTAGCTTTATGTCTTTGTGGCTAGCTTAAGAAAGGGTTTGAAGGTGTGAACTCATGTTTTTCTGAATTATTTTGATGTTTCCATTAACTGCATTGTCTAATCTTGAAAAAAAACTGGCTTTTTATTCTCAGTCTTCACAGCATAACAGGTTACCTTATTTCAAAAGCATAAGTCATGGCTGATGAGAGTCTTCTCTCAGTATGTAAAAGTACTCAAGAAGTGTTTATGTAATGGAAACTTCTAGACAAAGATAACTTTTGGAAATACTACTTGATCCTAAAGCTTAATTTAAAAATCTTTGAATGAATTTATATGGGTGAGCATGAAGGTGATCAAGGAAGTGTTCATGAGGGAAAGAGATTGATAGAGTGGAGACTGAGGAGGAATAAGAACACACTTTACATGTTTTCTCTGCAGTTAAATTGTAGAATATTGTATTCACTTGCAAATATATCATTACTTTGTATGGTAAGAGAATCTGAAAAACTCATAGCCTGATGTCTTTTGTTGTTGAAGTCTCACAATCATTTTTTAAAACCATTTAATGTGTTCCTCGTGTCCCAGGCTCCCAGTCCGAGCCCCCGTCGTGCAGCGCCAGTTCCATTTCCTGCCCCTCTGCCTGCACCTGCAGCAACAACGTCGTGGACTGCCGGGGCAGGAGCTTAACAGAGATCCCAGCCAACCTCCCCGAGGACATCTGGGAAATGTAAGTGCCAGTCTAATGCACAAATCTTTTCTATGTCTCTCCGTTTTTGTTCCATTTCACGGCCTCCTGTGTGGAAGAAAGGTGTATGTTTTAAAAAGTGTTCTAAGTAGTTGTCAGGTTTGTTGTAGGTGTCAGGTATGTTGTAGTTGTCCTCTCTGATTTGTTCTTTTGATCTAAGGGCTCAAACCATTTAAAAATGTAAATTAAGATAGTTTGCTACTGTCCTACCTGAAAGCAAGATAAAGTTCTTGGGGCCTTAAGTTCAGATTGTGTTTACATTTCACAAACCCAGAATTGCAGTTCTGTAGTCAGTAAATGAAAATACACAGTCCTTTCTTATTTCTAGTCAGTGATTTCCCCATGAGATGGAAGGATATCTTTTTAGCTTGGCAGGATGCATTTATAACGAGTTAGATCATCAGAGCACGTTGTCCCTGCTGTTTTTATCTTCTGTATCTTCTCTTCCACATTGTTATTTCTAGTTCTTTAACAGTTTTGTGACCTGTGTTGTGGAATCAGATGCTTGTTTTATGGACTTGTTTGCCTTTACTACCTTTAGGAATTGGAACCATCTATTTCTGTGTCTATGACTTCATACTGCTGTGGTCCTGAAATACTGTTACATTAAACCATTTTACTTGTGGTTAGTCCACAGGGAATGCAGATCAATTCTTTTCCTACTTAGGTTCTTGTCACACAGAGTTTTCTGACATCCAGCCAGCTTTTGCAGTATACACAGTATAAATTCAAATATTTGTATGGTTGCTGGACTCATCCAGCTCCTTGTTGCTGTAGCAATACTGGCACACAGCAAAATTTGCCGTGATAAAGCACAAATTCATAAGATCTTGGAGCATTCTGGGTTGGAAGCAATCCTAAAGATCATCTACCATGGGCAGGGACATCTTCCACTATCCTGAGTTGCTCCAAATTCCATCCAGCCTGGCCTTGGACACTTCCAGGGATAGGGCAGCCACAATTTCTCTGGGCAACCTTTGCCAGGGCCTCAGACCCTCACAGGGAGGAATTTCTTCCCAATATCCCATCCAACCCTGCCTCCTGTCAGTTTTAAGCCATTCCCCCTTGTCCTGTCACCCCAGGCCCATGTCCCCAATCCCTCTCCAGCTCTCCTGGAGCCATTTTAGGCACTGGCAGGGGCTTTAAGGTTTTCCCAGAGCCTTCTCTTCTCCAGGCTGAACACCCTCAGCTCTCTCAGCCTTTCTCAGTAGCAGAGGGGCTCCAGCCCTCTCATTGTCTGTGTGTCCTTCTAATGCTCTGGGCATAAGAACCCTAAGGAATGTTGAATTCAACTTCTTGTATTTCCCCCTAACTCAGTATTTCATTGTAAGCCAAATTGCTCTGGTAAGAACACTTGACTTACAAACTGTTCTACAAAAATGAAACACGCAGCTGTTGCTCTAACACAGTTATTAAAGGTGACCTACATTTCACTGTATTTCAGTATTAATTAAAGATCTTTTATTCAGCCTTCCTACCTTTCTTCATTAGCATGGCAGGCAGAACCCTCTCTGACAAAGCTGCCAAAAAGTCCTAAAACTGTTTTTGTTGATAGAAACCCATCACAATCCAGGAAACTCATTTGTCATGGGACATCAAACAAGCATCATATGATACTAATTTTCTCTCTCCCACATATAACTTAGAAGTCTGTTGTGTTAATCTATTATTCCTCAAGGTGAAGGACTTCATTGCAAGAATGTTTGCTACTAAGTAAGAAATTTAGGAAAGCCAGAAGTCTATATCCCAGACTTGCTTTTTCATAATTTCATAAAATAGGTAGCAAGAATGTAGAGAATGCAATTTGGTTTTTTATAAAGCTTCTTGTTCAGTTGGGAGCTGACAGCAGCAGCCAAATTGACTGAGGAAAAATGAGTTATGAGAAATTGAAGCTGAGGAATACAGACTGTGTGCTGAGTGTTACAAAAGAGTCTCTGCTTACAAAGTGGTTATGTTTTGCTTTTCGGAGGAGAAATGAACAGTTTGTGTCATAGAGAAACACATGAGAATAAACACAGAAAAGTTTTGCATGACTACCTGGGTGAAAACAAAAGTAATTAAGCACCTGGAGGCATTTAATGAAAAGAAATACCAAAATGCATATGGTGTGGTGGTTTGCTGGTGCACAAACAAAACAGTCATTCCCAATATTGGGACAGCATCTACAGTAAAAGGAGAGGCTGCAGTTATTTAGAAAGTGTGAGAGAAAATGCGTGAAGGTAAATAGGGAACATGGTGTGAGTGCAGAATGGGGTTGATGCTGGAGAGGAGTAGGGAAGGAGGGATGACCAACAAACTGAGAGGAGACAAAGCCTTCAAAGAATCTGTTTTTCTGCTCAGACTTGATCACAACCTTGTAGCCAGTGCCTGTCAAATAGAATGACAGCTCAGCCCACAGAGCCAGCAAAGCCAGGGCATAGCAGAGACCTATAACCACGTGGCTTGAGCTGCTCTGGGCTCAGGACATGGGCTGGATAGATCCTTTCTCAGTCATTAGTGATTCCCTGGCATAAATCAGCCAAAGGACAGCTTTCCTGCATGTGCAGGTGAGGGCACTGGGTGTGAGGGCCCTGCCAGCCCTGGCTGTAGTGTTTCAAACACTGCTTCCACGTGCTGCCTGCCACGTTTGTTTGATGCCTCCCAGTCATGGACAGTAGCAGTAACCTCCTATTGATCTTTCCCCACCTCACACCACTCTTCCTCTGCGCCTTCTTTAGAAGGAAGTTTTCATTCTGTTTGTCTGCCTCAGACTGATGCACTCATTTTTTATTTATCACTGCAAGCAAGGCTATATTTTAGGATGTGAATTCTGGGCAGGTCTTGTCTGAGAATGTTGTACACATTAAAACAGTGGTGCAGGAACTACCACTGGTGCCTTTGTGTTTGATAACAGTTGGTACAAACTTTCCTGAGTGAAAGCAGGGCACAGGCCCCCAGAGGCAGCACATAGCCCCCCTCCTGCTGCCACAGGGTGCTTGTGCCTGGAGGCAGATGCTGGAGCAGCAACCACTGGCACTGGATGCTGCTTCTCTGAAAGATCTTCAGATTGCTTAAAAGCAGGAATTAATTATTTGCTAAAGCTAGAGGCTGGATTGTGGTTGGGATGCTTGAGAGAATGTAAACAAGCTGAGCCCAGTACAGAAAGTGATGGGAAAAGAAGGGTGAACTCAAATGAGGAAACAACCAAACACATGAGGGGAAGAATTGGGAACAAAGGAAATCGAGACAGGCTGAGCAAAGTGCTGTGAGTCTGAGAAAGTGAGGAGTGTTTGGTGATAAGGCTTGAGATTGGTGCCAGTGGACACCAGCTGTGTAGGGAGGGCTGTGGGGGTGTGGCAGGAGGGCTGGGACACTGGGGCTGGGCAGGACAGAGGGACACAGGGAAAGGTGGAACCAAGGAGCCTCTTCCCATCAGAAGGCACATCTACCTTGGAGAGCCTTCCTGCCTTCTCACCGTGTACTTGGGAAACCCAACAACAATTTGAGTGTCTGTCCCTGGGACTATCTGGGCACAGATTAACTATGAAACTACACAGGGAGCTCCTGTTTGCACTGCTGCTGTTCCAGTTAGAGAGCACTACAGGGGGCTGGGATTCAGACTTCTCTTACACTTGAGAGTCCTTGTGATGGAATCAGTAATTTCAGCTTTTGGGTTTGAGGCCACTGAATTAAATGTTTGGGGTTTTTTTTAAGTAAAAAGGAATCAATGGGAAAATGCCAAAGTTAATGTTTGTAGCTGCAGTCATCATTGAAGCTTTTGTATATATTTGTGGTGGTATTCACTTCAACAACAGCACAGTCTCATGCTGCTGTTGAAAACTTGGCTTCATTTCTTGTTTCTAGGGATGCATCAGGGATGTGTAGGGAGCCTGTGTATATAGATAGGGTCTCTTCACTTGTTGCAGAAACAGCAAAGCTGTAAAATGGGGCTGTGGGGCAGATAATCTCTTGAATGCTATTCAGAGAATTGGGTTGTGCCTCTTCTTGCCAGTGGTTTTATTAATTGATTCTGGGCAAGTGACTTGCACAAACTTTCCTTGGGTGGTCACTGGTGATGTAATCTTGGGTTCTGGCTGACTCAGCTGAGACATTCAGAAGTGTTGAGGACTCACAGCTGCAGCAAAAGTCAACAGGCACTGTGCTTTGAACACTTGGTGCTGTGCAGCACTAATTACTCAGAACAGCCAAGTCTCAATCATCTGCAGACTTATAAATCAAACTCCAGAATGTAAAGTATATCCTTAAATCTTGAAACAGATCTGAGATTTGTTCACATCAAGTTTGCTCCACCATTGTCATTTACCTGTACCATGCTCTGTGTCTGGTGAGATTAAGAGAAACAGAATTGAATGAGCCAAGACAGAGCTGGGTAGGATGTACCTGAATCAGAAACCAGGCCCATTTGTTTCAATGCTGATGCAATTGCTCCAGACAGCAAAGAGGCTGCCAGTCCCAGAAGGAAAAGTGCAGTTTAGGCACCATGTCTGCTGAGATAATAACCACAGCTTCCTCTGACAGCTGAGCAGAACAAATGGGGGTGGCAGCCCTTCCACCAGCATCCGGGCTTGGCCTAAGGTTAGTTTTAGTCACTTGTTCTACATGGGTTTAGTTTAGCATTTGCACTTTGGATAGCTGAATTGGTGGATGGTGTTTTTGTAGGTATAAGTAGTACATAATTTTGGTGCAGAATTTCTACTCTTAGGAAAAATTGTAGAGTTGGAACACGGGAAAAATGAAATGTTGGTTTTCTCCTGGTTCTGGCAAAATGAGCACAAACCTAATTTTCTGCAAGATGATCCCTTGTAATGTAATGTTCTACTTGTTCTACCTTTAATGAATGGTTTCCTGACAAATTTAATGTCATGAGGGTACCACTGTGCTGGGCAGTGTTGCAGACGTGGAGGTAGACAAGTTTGCTGTGTTTGTTGTTTTAGGAATTGTCTCTGGAACAAATTGCCTTCTCTGTTCTTCAGGACCTGCAGGAATGTGCATTTCAGGCAGCTAGGACTTCAGCTGGGAATCTTTGGGAAGCTTTTGTGATTTGAAGAGGGTGATGAACAATTTCTAGGTGTTTAAGTTACTGGTATATTCAAAATTAATTTTCCTGCAACTAAAATAAAGTCAGAAAAGCTATTATAGAAAGATTGAGCACCAGTAACTATTCATTATAATAAGAATAATTTTTTGTTATATAAATTATAAATTAACTATATGACAGCATTTTCATGTTTATTAACAATTGGCTTTGAAGTTCTCAGTTTCATAAAGACAAGAAGCTTTTCTATTATCAAGAATATAAATGTGCAGAAACTATAAACTTCATGGAAAAAAGAATGTCAGTTTTTAATTTAACATTGTTCTTCCTCCTGAAAGAAAATTATAATAATTTTCCCAGGCTTCCAGTAAATAGTGCAGCTGAAGCCAGCAGAGTATTTTTGAACACTGCAGTAAATGCTCCATAATTGTCTCTGGTGGCAAGTTCTTTGGCTGGGGAATCAGGTTGGCTCCTGCAGTTGAATCATATAATATGATTTTCATTCACTGCTGTAAATTGGCTCTGGACAGCTTCTCATGTCTAACCTGACTACTATTTTCTGGATCTCACTAGGCAAACTGTGTCTTGCATTCCACAGAAGTTTATTTTGTTGGGCCAAAAATATGTAGAAAATTTTCTGTTGAGTTAAAAACACAAAAATAATAAAGAAATAATACATATTTTAGATTGATAGTGAAGAAAATATAAATATATGGAAAATTATAAGAATAAAGGTGTTTTCTGTGCTGAGACAAATTAAGGAAAACAGAAAGCTGCATGTCACAGTTTTAGAAACAAGCAGCAACAGCAGGGAGTTTCTGCTGCAAGATCAAGGCAGATTTATTTCTTACATCTTCACTTTTATTTCTGAAGTTGTGTAACTAATGTCATCTGCAGGCACAAGAAGGTGGGTTTGTTTTGATAAGTTTCTAGATTTCATACACATGGGAACTTTCATTTCAGCCATGTCAATTTTTACCTTCTTCACTGCTTTTTATAATTGGGAGATTTCTTTTAGAAAAAAAGTTATGTACAGGTTAATTTACTCAGGCAAGCTGTGTAGGATTAAACTGAAAAGGTTTGTAGGTTTCAGATTGTTTTGATTTTTAGTTTGGTTTAGGATTTTTTGGGTTTGTGTGTGTATGTCTAATCTCTTTTTTCCAGAGACATCACTTCAGTCCAGTATAAACACAATTTAATAATTGCTAATAAAAATGAATGGTATAACCAAAAAGGCATATATATTTTATCTAATACAAATTTCACTGCAAAGCTCCTGTGTTGCCAAGCAAAATAAAGAGATTGCAATATATAATGAGTATATACATTCTTTAAGCTGATTATGGAGAGAAAAAGCAATTACAGAAAATAAAATAGAGAGCATAAAATCACAACTTTGACATAAAATATACTAATCAGATTTTTTACTGGATGAAATACTAATTGTCTTTTGGTTAACACATGTTCTGTTTATTTTGCTTAAAAAGACTGTGAAAATAAGAAAGGATTTGAGGAATGTCTATTGTCAAATAATAGAATCTGTTGAGAAAATATTACAGGTGGCAGAATTTCAACTACCAAAAAGCTACTTAATTTTCCTGCTAATTTCTGGAGTTCTGCCTTTTCCTTGTCAGTATTGTAAATGTGCAGTAAAAACAGATGTACAGAATGTACACAGCTCTTAACAATAAGTTAGATTAGAGATTAAAAAATAACTTTTTGGTTTTTTTCTGTCAGTTTTTTCTGTCTTTCCATTTTCACTAAAAGAATAGTTTTGTGTTACAACTTGACAAATAAAATGCAAATCAGCTTGAAATCCTCAGATCCCTGAGCTAGTTACAGCATTGTGAGGAAACGTGGGAAGTGATCTGGGCTGGAAGTTTCTTGAAATAATTGGAAGCCAATAGAGGGTGGTCAGGATTGACCTCCTCAAGCAATAATTAAACAGCAATGTGATGTGTTTAGAGGTTAGTCTTTCTGGGACCTCACAGAGCTTCTCAGTGAAGCAAATATTCTGGGTCTGGCTTGTTAAAAACTATCCTACAGGTTTATTTATCAGGTTCAGCCATTGCTGAATGATTGCTTTCAAATAGGTGCTAGAGAAACTCTCTGTCTCCCTTCAGAACAAAAAAAAAAAACCAACCTCAAAACAACCCCACCAAAAAAATTCCAAAAAAATATCAGTGTTAAGTGCTCAGCAGAGGTGTGAGTGGGGCTCAGGGCAAATGCTGGGCTGGAAGTGAATACCAGAACTCTGTGCAGCACCCTGGGGATGGTGTCTTTGGAGCCTTCTGAACCAAAATCCCTGGGTCTGAGCTGGAGTCCCTGGGTGCCAGGGTGTGGGATCCATGTCCCTGCTGTTCACTACACCCCAGCGTCTCAGAAACACCAACACTGAACTCATGTGCTGCTTGAATGAGGGATGGAATTACCAGCAGGGACCTGGAAACTGCCAAATCTCTCCAACCCAAGGACTCTGCTTCCTGTGTTTGTGTTCACAGCCACAGGCCCTGTAGAGAGGTGAAATTCTTCCTGCAAACCCTGATCCCAGGTCCACATGCCCCAATAAAGTCAGCTGAGAGGGGAAGTTACCTGTCTAGTCTAGAATCAGAGCAGGGAGGCATTATTTTGTATTCTAGCCCCAAAACAATTTCTGATTAACCTTGAACAGCCTCACAGGTGATGGCCAAGGGGAGCTCACCTGGACTTTTACATCTGGGCACAGCTCAGCAGCATTCCTGCAGGCGTGGGAGGGAGCTCAGGGGGAGCCTGCACCCTCATCCAGGGATAAAGAAAGGAAAATATATGAATGAGACTGGCAGGAACATTGCAATGAAAGGTGATGAGAAGGACCAAAATTTCCCACCACAAATGTGGAGTGTCACAGTGGTAGATGGAGAAACTTTGAGGTTTGGCAGAACAATGCTTCATTCTGTTGTTAATGTGGTTAGAGAGACATTGGTGTTTTGTCAAAAGATGTTTTGTGAAATACCAGTCTGCGGATTTCTCTGGTGTTTCCTGATTGTCTGTGCTATATTTAATGCAAAATTAACATGCTACAACAGAAGGGATAGATTTCTAATGTGGCTGCCATCACAAATTCAGTGGTTACCAGCTGATACCTCAGCAACTGCTCAGCTACAGAGCTGAAACTAAATTCACTGCAGTGTGTCAGGAGATCCAATGTCACTAGCACTGCTTTTAGAATAACTCCATGGTATTAGGGAACATATCAAAACATCTGTTTTCATTCTGAAAGATGTCTTTTGGTGAGCAGAATTATCTGTGTAACTTCCTAGGTAGATTTATGTTGACAAGTCACTTTACTGTTGATAGGATTTTGTCTCTTGAAGATCTGCCCTGGGGTGAGTTGTTAGGGAGCAGCCCTGTCTGGAACTGCAGCAGGAGCTCGACAGCTAGACCTGAAAATCAACAGCGAAGGGAATATGAAGGGAAACTCCAGTTGTCACCTTTATTAATACAGGTGGATGCTTTACTGGCTCTCAGCTCTCCATTTCCTAAGGCAGACTCCATAAGAGGCATTTATAATGTGTATTAATTTTATTTGGAAGTCATTCAGGTGCTGTAATGAAAGGCAGCAGTATAAAAGTCTTGGAGGACCCTATTTGTTTAGGGGTTTTATAGTGGTGGTAGAGTCTGGCTGAGGTGGAGGGTGAAGGCTTTAACTGCTAAAACAAGCAGTAACACAGACATCTAAAATCCTCCATGTCCTGCCATCCCAAAGCACTTCGTTTTCCACCTGGGGACTGAGGGGTGAGAGACACAAAAAGCTGTTCCCTGGGATATCAGGCCATGAGCACTTTCTGGAGCAGCAGCAGGACTGCAGGTTTTGGCCTTGCACTTTGGCTGTTTCCCATTTTGCTGCAAGTCCTGACTGTGACTGCAGGGCAGGATTCCTCCCTTCTCTCCCAACCAGGGCACCTCCCATCCAGGGCTGTCCTTGGGTAAATACTTCAGTGCAGCTACCCAAACCTGCTGTGCATGCTAGGGGTAAAGATTGTGTTTCAGATGAAGAGGCAAGAAAGGTGTCAGGGCAGGGATCAGATCCAGCTCATACCTGTAGTAAGAAGACCATGTATGATGGTGATTTATTTAGTGTGATTTATTCACCTTGAATACTGAAAATACACCTGTGGACTTTTCTTCATCAGACACCAAAATGCATGATAATATATGAGAGCCTAAATTATGAGATAAATGTAGAATAATGGTCCAAGTAGGTTTCTATAATCCAGTTGTTTCAGTCCCTGAGTTGATTGTTGTATTCTCTGGAAATTTCCTCCTTCCTAAACCAAACTGTTCTCCCCATCCCTGGCTTCTGTCACCGTGGTGGATGTGAATGCTCCTTCTTTCCCCACCCAGTTCCCTGCAAATCCCTGCTTATAGGGCAGGAGGAAAACAAGGATTCTGCCCTTCCCAGCACCCTTCACAAGGCTGAGTGTGTCCTGCCAGGTGCCAGAGGTGTGTTTCCCTCCCTCGGAGGTGGCTTTGGCTCGGGGCAGTTTGGTCCTGGCAGCCTGAGCCATGCCAGCCCAGCAGAGCCCAGGGAACAATCTGGCTCATCCCCTCTGTGTCCCAGCAGGGCCTCAGTGCCTGCCCCATGCCCAGGGATGTTGGTGACACTCAGGCAGGAGCTCCTGGCACTGTTAATAGAGCGTGGCTGTCTCATTTGTAGGCTCTATTCATCTGACAGCTGAGAATTATCGGTACTGATGCTTCACTCCCTCTCTTTTTCTCCAAGGTAGTGATTTGTCTATGTTATGGGTAGGTAAGCTTGACAAAACATTGCACATTAGCAGCTGAGACAGTGTTTGAAATGGGAAAATTGCTAGCAAACTGCTCCATTAGAGACCCAAATAACAAATTCTTTCTTTCCCTCAATGAGAGGGAGATAGTTAAAGCCCAAATTAATACGTCTGTCTCCCCAACTCTGCAGGGGGAATCACTCTTCAAGACGAATGGCTTCATCACTCCTGAGAGTGAGCTGGCTCTGCTAAGTCCCTGTTAGGCAGAGTTTTTTATCCTTTTGTGTTTTGCCATCCTGGGCGTGAGCAATGCAGGCGCCACAGGAGGAGGTGATGAAAAGATTTGCACCTCAGTGAACTTTGAGATGGATTAGCATGGGAATTTGAGTGCTTATTCTTTACCCTGGGATAGTTTTTCATCTTTAACTGCATGGTTTCCCTGGGTTTGTTTTGTTCTGTTTTTTTTTCTCTGATATGTTTACTTTTTGCTCTCGTTGCTGCAAAGTCATTTAAAAAAAAGTGGGAAGAAGGAGGACTTTATCCTGTCTAGCATCATGTTATTACAAGAAAAAATGGATCTGAATCCAGTGGGCCCCTCATACTTTCCAATCTCTGATGATATATTAGAGAAGAGAAAGGAAATTGTTCCTGTCCTTTGATGTTGTTGTCAAAGCCTCTAAAATAAAGCTGGGAGAGGCAGACAGAGCATTGCTGTGTGTGGGAGGGGGGAGATGTGCTTCAGTTCATCTCAGCACTCAGCTGGCAGCAGGTGACATGGCACAGCCACAAGGGCAACAGAGGAGCAACAAAAACCTCTGGGAGCTTGAACAGGACCAATTCACTTTATCAGTTTTGGGAATTCCCCTTGGCGAGTCTCTTAAATAGAGCTGAGTATGAAACACCACAGGAGAATCAAGAAAAAATTTATTGAGTTGTAAGAAACCTTTAATGGGAGGGGAGGTAGTAGTTTAAATTATCAAAATTTAGCTTTTTAGGACTGTGTGTCTTGTACAGATTTCTCAAATGTATTGTAAAATTATTTTATAGTATATTCTGGTAATACCCTCCAAAAAATGAACTCCCAGATGTTGCTTTGCACTAGCATAGATGATTTTACAGCACTTTACAGTATAGGGATAGACCATAAAAACAGTTTTCCAAAGGTCATGTTCTAGGTAACCTAGGTATTCTTCTCTGAAATAAAATGTGGGTGTAAAATTTACACTTTCTCACTTTTTGGAGGAAAAAAGGACAGTATTAGGTAAGAGTACTGCTTTTCACTTTATTTCAAAGATGGCATCTCTAGCAGTTTCCCATTGTAGGGTTTCTAATTAGGCCTTCATTACCCTGAAATTTCCAGCTTCCTTTCTGGCAGAGCCTAGAATTTCTTGAGATTTTTAATTGTCTTCTGTACTCAACATGTCATGTATGAGCTGAAGGAGGTGAAATAGTAAAGTATTAATACAAACAATGTGTTTCCTGTTATTTTACTTGTGGAACTGCATTGTGTTTTTCAGACTAGGCCTGCCATTCTGTAAAATGCATTTATGTAAAAAGTAAATAGAAGTCAGGTTAGTACTTCATTCTGTTAAAGCACAAGCTTATTTAATGCAGCACTTGGTGCTGTGGTTTGTGGCCAAGCTGGAGCCCATGTGCCAGCACAGCCTGGTGAGGGCCCGTGGTGCTCCTCTGGTCCATCTGCAAGGTGGAGTGCACTGAGCAGAAGGTGTCACGAGCATTCCTTCGTCCTTCATTTGCAGAGGGCTTCGTGGAATAAAAAAGTCAGGTGCTGTGGTGGAAATACAGCAGCAGATGACAAGAGCCTTGTCCATCTATTTCTGTACAGGCCATCTGCTCCAGATTTTGTAGGAAAGGTGAAGAGTTCACTAGGTAGCTTCAGAATGCAACTCTCAAATAACTCCTGTTGCTGTCTTCCTCTCCACTTTTCCTAGAAATTTCTTTTTCTTTTTTTTAATTTTCTTTTTTTTATTACTTGGGACCTGTGGCTGGCTATTCCAATTTTGGGTATTTTTTTCACCCTCTCTGGGGAGAAAATTCCTTGTATATTTCCACCCTTGAGTCACTAAAATTGCCTGGGAATTTTGCTTGTAAAGAGCTCCACGTTTCCCCCCATGCCTGTATTTGGGTTTCCCTGCAAGGGCTGCGTGCTGCCCTGTGTGCAGGATGGCTGAGCCCCCACTTTCCATCCCCAGGGCCAGGAAATCGGGCAGGCATGACCCTCTTTTGTTCCTAGAAGTGCCTGCACAGAAACACTTGGGAGGAGTTAAACACCCGGCTGGCAAGCTGACAAAAAGCCTTTATGGGAAGAGTGTGTGCTGCTAATTCTGGTGACAAACACCCAACAATAGTGGCGTGCTGGAGCTCACAGCAATTTACATTTCACTGTGGACTTGCCAGAAATGAAATGTGTTATATTTAGACCAACTGGAAGGGAAATCTCAGACACTAATTCAAATCACAAAACAAGGAATAGAATTAACTCTGATCACAACCTTTAAGAAATAGACGGCTGCAGATATAAAAGAGGGTGAGCACATCGGCTGTACAAGCTCACTGTGCAAATATCAAAATATTTGTACTTAAATAGCTTCTTAGGGTATAAATGAGCTGGCAAATTATCTTCTTTTCACGGGGATTTTTTTCTTTTGCTTATGAAAGCACAGATCACCAGAGGGATAGAGAGCTTACACATTTTTTCTCTACTATTCCCTGGTACTTTGCAAACCTTGATTTACTTCTCCCTTCTCCCATTTCACTTTATTGTCATTCCTGGTTCTAAAGTTTTTTTTCTCCCATCTGCATTGCTGCAGCAACTTGAAATGACTGGAGTGCCTCATTTCATCATTCTAATATGTTTTTGTATTTCAATTCTAAGCCATTTTCAACCACAGATTTTTTTTACTATTTAAACTGTTGCTTTTTAGGACACTTAAGGGAAAAAAATGCACAACATTTCAATAATAAATAAGAGCAAGATGAAACCACATTTTGGTCTCAGTCCCAACTCAGTAGAAATTTAGCTACCATGGTCAGTGGATTTTGTTGTGTGAGGATCCACTTTTACATTTTGAATGGAGAAGAATATTTAAAGTTCATCTGAGGAGAAGCCATTCCTTTTAGCAGGAATTCAGGGAACTTGCTGACAAATACTTGAAAGTACTATGGAGAAGGAACAGAAATTAATCTCAGTGGTTGCTGTAGGTGGTATCTTAAAGCTGCTTACATTTTATGTTAGTGATACATGCATTTATGGTGCTTCATAAAGAATACTTCTTTCAAGTAAAATACTAGAAATAAAATCAGCAGACTTTTTATGTAGTCTGGACCATATTTTAGAAAAACTTAAGTATTTGGTAGTTGGAATAGGAAGATGTAGTTCTCTTTTTTTACCCTTATAACATATAATGCTCCCCACCCTCTTAAAAATACAAATTCATCTTGCAGTGAATTCACTTTGGTTTCTAGCGTGTTCCCAGGTTGTTGCTCCTGAATTGGTCTGATTGTGTTATTAATCTGTTTACTAAGCTGTCCCAGCCTAGCCTAGCTGTCAGTTTAAACAGCTACATTCTATTTACAACAGCTAGTCAAGGAAAGCATCTGTACTTTCTATTTTCTACCTTAACTTTAAGATATGCTTACTATTCTTTATTAATTCCATGAGCCTTAAAAGTGCAATTTCCTTAGCTTGTGACATTTCTTCTAGACCAATTTAGCAATCAGAGAGATTATTTTCTTTTTCTAAGTCATTTTCTCAGTATTTTTTCTATTTAGTGGACTTCAAAATAAAAACATGTTTTGCATAAGACCCTGTAAAATTGCTTTATATTTACATAAAATGTGCTGTCATATTTAACGTGATTCCTGTCCTGTAGCTGTGTCGTTAACATGTATATTGCTTTGTTTGTTTTCAGACGTTTGGAACAAAACCTCATCAAAATCATTCCCCCTGGAGCTTTCACCCAGTACAAGAAGCTGAAGAGAATGTAAGTTTTAATAAGACCAACATGCAAGAGCAATCATGAGTCTTCTAGCTTCAATTCAGTATCTTCATTTTAGAAACATATTGGCAATTCTGTGTTGAAATCACAGGGGATCGCACAAATCATCTCTTCAGAGTGTAAGCAACAATGGAATTTGGTTCAGGATGCCTAGCAGTGCATGAAATCCTTAATAATGCTTAATTTCACTTCCTATTATAAACGATGTGATTTAATTAGTTGTTGGTCTGTTCAGACTTCAAATCTGCTTCCCCAGAATAGATTTGAAGTTCCGTTTCTCTTCTCATCCGTTTCTCATCTGTTTGCAGCCTGTCAGGGTGGCTGACCCCAGTTAGAGCAGGAGCCACGTTCTTGCAGAGCAGTGAGGAGCTCTTTGTAGTGCCTTTGATGTGCTGATGTTGAAATGGTTTGACTGTTTACAAGAAAACAAAGAAACCTGCTGCAGCTTGTTTTCTCTGTCTCTTAATCACCAGTAGATACCCAGATAATTCTTCCTTTTATTACCTCTTGTGTTTTCTCTTTGGATTTAAAAAAATAATAATCCTGATCTGTAGCAGTGCTGTCATGCAGATAACACGAGGCATTCCCCCAGTCAGGTTTTTCTTTCATTTTTGACTGACATGTGAGAGATGATGTGACAGTTTCATGATGACACAAATCATGGTAAAGCAACTTACTCCTGCTTCACCACAGAATGGAGATATTGCTGTTGCCACTGGAGCAGTAGCTTCCAGAAGTCATTCAGGCTTTGTAGATGAGTGCTAATGCTGCTGAAAAAGTGCCTTTGCAGTTCTCCTCTGATGGGAACAATGCTGGAATTAAGATGCTGTCAGCTCATTTCACAGGAGACACTGGATTATCAGATAGCTTTGGGAAACTGCAGTCAGCTTGCACCATACCATTGATTTAAGGGCAAAATTGCTGTGTTTTCCAGTCCCAGTTTAGCAAGTTCCTAGAGCTGAAGAGCTGTAAATATGGATCTGAATATTTAACAGGTCAAATCATCAATCTTAGATGGTCTCTATTCTTCTGTCTCACTTTCAATATAGCTGTATGTATTTTTAAAGAAGTGCTGTATTGGATAGTAAGATGGTAATTTCAGTGAATAATGATGGATCCCTTTTCAGTGACCTAAATTGTAACTTTTTCATTATTAAAATCACTACATAGCTCTTTCTAAGGTATGACTAATTTTAGATTTTTGTGATGTTTTACTGTCTTTTCATTTTTCATTGATGGGTGAAGTGTAGTTTTATGGGAGTTGACCAAAAAATATTCTTTAATGTAGATAGCTGCCCTATCCAACGTAGCACTTTCCATGTGAAATTATTAATGTTAGAATTTCGCAGCAGAATTCCATTAGCAAGTGGTGCTAACAGCTTTTTGGGCTATAACTGGCATACTCATTGAGGTCTGAGCTCATAATGAAATAAGTTATTGTGCCAGATGATCTGTGCCAAAGCTTAGTTAGCGTGACAGGATCTTGTGGGAGAACTTGGGACAGGTATTTGGGCTGCAGAATGTCCCATAACAAACCTGGTGTTTTGCCATTTGTTTATCCACCTGTCTCCTTGTTAAAGTTTAGTTCCTGCTGGGCAGTGAGGCCCTGGACTGAGCAACAGTTCTGCTACATGTAGTTTTACTGAGGACATTTGTTTCAGTATTTAAAGATATTACTGACACCATCTTTTCAAGATTCCCAGTCCTGTTAATATAAAAATATACTTTGGTGAAAAGATTACATTCTCAAACAAAAGAATCATCCATCCTTTTCCTTTAGAGGAAGGATAAGTTCAGTATCACTGAAGTTTTGTTAGCCTTTCTTCATTTCTGTCACTTGGATTTCAATGAACAGTGCCATAGCAGGAAGATTATCAATTTAATTAATGGATGCCCTACTGGGGGTACAAATGTAGAACATTAATATAATTGTTGTTATTGTTACTATTAACTACAATAATAATATTTTATATCATTTAGAGGATAGTATTAGCATAGCCCTGTAAACTGTACTGTGTTTTTCTCCTTCTGGTGAAAAAATATGCAAGAATGTTAGTGATAATAGTCCTCATTTGCAACTCTGTACTCTCTGTATTTTGATTCTTTACTGAGTATTTCCTGCAAGATAATGAAGTTTCCTTTCCTTAGCTAATTGGATAACTGAGATTAATTATTAAATTAGATCCACTTGTCCAACATAATCTTGATATGACTTGATATTATTAGGTCAAGATGATAGCAAAAAATTTATATTAATTCAAGTGCTATACTTGCATCTAGCTGCATTTTGCTGTTTAGAATTATCTCTTCAACAACTTCCAGGATGGGAGAGTTATTTTGATGATTAGGTTTAGTAAAGGAGCTGAAACCTATTTTGTCTTGGACTTAATCAGAATTGCCCACATTTCCTGTCTCTGCTCTTCTGAGGCTTTTAACTAACAAGTTTGTAGAGCAAGAGTAAGAGCCAAGTACATGGAATAACTTTGAAGGTTGTGGTTGCACCTCTTTAGCTCTGATGCTTGTAGTGGCATTTCATGTTGTCAGACTAATTTTACCACATTTTAGCAGAAAACACATTGAGATTTCACAGGCTTGCCAGTAGCTCTGTGGAGTTGTGACATTTTTAAGCAGCTTCTACAAACTAAACCGTGTATGACATGGATTTTGCTGAGTACTCTTGTCAAATGAGAAAGTCCATTTTATATGTTGGAGATAATCAAGTAATCTGTTTTTAATAATGTTAATCAACAAGGGAGTATTCATCCAATGATATTAATAGTTTTGCATTTGGCTGCATCTAAAAATAAATCTGATTTGTTTCAAAACCTTTTACAGTGAAGACATTTAAGCCACACAGTCATATGTTACTCAGCAACTTGCAGGGTATCCTCGCTCCCCTGGTGCAAAGTCAAAACCAATTTATGTCCCCAGCTGGTGACTGAGCACAGCCACCCTCCAAGGTGTGTGTGCAACAACCTTTTCAGAGATTTCTATCATGCTGTCAGAGGTGCAGGAAGGGAGTGTGAGGTGACTGATATCATCCCTGCCAGACTGCAATCCTGATAATTTTATTACATTTCCAGTTGAAGGGGCACACTTCCCTTGAGTGCTTCTCATAGCCTAAACTAAGAAAATGAGCCTTATGTCATCTAAATTGTCCTAGTTGTGCAGCTTAGAAAAACCTCTCTGTGTCTTGATGTAAATGAAAGACAGAATAGGACAATCTCACCAAAGCAGCCCAAACACAGGGAACAGAAATACCAGGACAAAACTGAATCCCTCTCAGAAGGAGATGGAACCTCCTTATCCGACAGCAGTGGAACTTGGGCTCTAATGGAAAGGAAATAATGTGTCTAATTATCTTCTAATGCTGATTGTAGTGCATCTGCATGAAGTGAGAGAGTGCCGAGCCCAGCGTGGCGTTTCTGCGCGTTCAGGCACCATCAGTCACACACTCGTTAGGGTCCAGACAAGGGGAGAGGGGAAGGGTGGGAATGCTGAAACTGAAACACTGCTGAAATACTTCAGTCAAAAACTAGATTCCCCTTTTCAGATGCTTATGGTTCAGCAAACAAGGCTGGCCTTCCATGCCTGCACTCACCTTTTCCCGTGATTTTGGCAGATTTAAATTCCTCAATATTTAACATTCTTCAATATTTAACATTCCTCAATAAATAGATAGCACTGATCCACTTCATACTTCTGCCAACTAGATAAAAAGCAGCAGTCAGTCTAAACAAGTTTCACAAAAACCTGTATAAAAGTAAAAACAAATGTTCCTACTTTCAAGGTGACAAGTTTGGCTGCTGTAAGTTGAGCTGCAAAACCGAAACTTTCCATGAATCCTGTCCTGCTAGGCAGGACAGATGTTGTAGCAGAAAACATCAGTAGATTGCAGAGCAATTCTTTATGAGCTTTAAAAAATAATCAAACCTTAGAAAAGTTACCAAAAAACCAAACAAAAAAATCCCACTTTGCATGGTTAGATTTGCAAAGAGTTTGAAGACCTCATTAAAATTTTAACCAACATAATTTGTAGCTCAAAAGATGGAGAGAATGGAAAACCTCTTTATTTTCTGATTAGTAAGTTCTCATTCAAGTGATGTTTTATTTACAGTCTACTTGGATCATCCATAGCACGTGCCCCATTGGAAATGTCAGTGAAGATGCACATGAAATACTGTACTGCTGCAGCTATCAGTGAAGAGATCTGATACTGCTGACACAAGCTGATATCAGCTATCAGGGAGTGCAGTGAGGTGGCTGAAGGTTGTGTCCCAGCTCAGCACCTGGTTGAGCTGATGGACAGAAAGTCTGGGTGACAGTGACAGTCACGATGAGGCACCCAGCTCTGAGCACTTGCTCTGAGCAAGTGTAGTAAATTGGGCTCCTTGTATAAAGTTACTGTGGCACAATCTGTATTTACCTTTGTGTTCTTGGCTGGTTATGTTTCAAATTGAAGAGTATTTTCCAAACCAGGAGCACATTTTCTTTAAAAATCCAGCAGGCAGTACTGAGTCAGTCCCACTCACAGCACAGCCAAGGGGTGGAATCTGCCTGGGCTCCCTGACAGGGTCTGCAGTGGGCTGGGGGGACCCCAGTGCTGCTGCCTTCAGAGCTCCACAATTCCCATTCAGATGCTTGAAGGCTTCCTCCTCTGAACTGCACCAGATCAATGCTGAGTGCATTTTGTGCTGCTTGTTTTTTCTAGGCCACTAAAGCCCAGACCTCAGAGCAGCAGTGCTGAGCTCCTGCTTTGGGACCAGGGGCTGGGCCCTCTGCATGATCCACTCTGCTGGTACAAGGCTGGCCTTCCATGCCTGCCCTGCAGTGTTCAGACCACCTTTGTGCTTTGTCATGGGCTGCTCCTCCTGCTTGAGGAGGGCTGCAGTGCCATCTCCAGTATTAATGGCTTTGGGATGGTTTGGTTTCATCAATGTCACTGTTGTTCTTCGTGAAAACCTTTTTTTAACATCCATAAAATCAAAGCCCTTTTTAAGAAGGGTGCTTTCTATTGAGGCTGTGGCCTGTCATACTGGCTGATGTTTTCTGATCCTTCCTGGAATTTGCCTATCTCTGCCCTTACATAGTTCACAATTTCTCTGAAATAATATGATCATTTACTCCTGTTTTTATATCAAGTGCAATCTTCCAATACAGCTAAAATATTTTCCTTAGATTCCTGTTTACTAACTTTTTTAAAATCCTTCTTTCTTTTCACAGAGACATCAGCAAGAATCAAATAACTGACATTGCACCTGATGCATTCAAAGGCTTGAAATCTCTCATTTCATTGTAAGTAAAAAATAGAACTGAATGGGCATTTGGGGAGAGCTTGCATGTAAGAGGAATAAAAATGATAATGTGCTGTCTGGAGGAACATATGTTTCTGTGTGCAACTGCCAGCTTGTGTGAAGCATCTGATCTTCTGTAAATGAAAAATTTTGTAAATGAAAAATGAAGTTTAGAAAGGAGGACTGTCTACAAGTCTCTCATAAGGCTGCTGACTTCTGCACTTCAAATCAGTGCATTATTCAGTCTTCTTACCCGTGCACCTGCAGGCTGCTCCATGCACCCACACTCCTCATGGCACACCAAAACCTCACCTTAGGCATGACTGGTGCTGTTAATCAGGGAAGAGTTTGGGAAATATTTCCATACTGGATTTTTTTTCTATAGTAAAGAAATTACACTTTCTTTGGAGTTTTCTGGTTTATTTGATTTTTTTGTGGTGTGGGGTTTTTTGATTGGTTTTTGGTTTAGTTTGTGGTGGTGAGTTTTGGTTTGTCTTTTTTTCTTCAGACTAGTTAGTGAAGGACCTAATCATAAGAAAATGTTTATATGCCTTAGCTGTAATTACTGCTTTATTAAGCTGCAAGGAGACTAAATATGATTTCATACAGGAGATAAAAGGAAGGTGGGATCTCTTGACAGCCATTTGTTTCTCTTTATAGAACACAGAAAACTGATTTAGCACCAAGTTGAATTTACATGCAGCTGTATTTCAGCCTAGGCACCCACAGCACTATTAAAACAGTTGAGCTTTTAGTGGGTAAAAAGAGCAATACAAGGTCAGAAGCTGCATATTGAGGATAAACTACAACAGAGTGGTAGAAAGCCCCACGTTGAGAGAAGAGGGAAGCATAACTAGAATGATATTTACCTGTGTTAACTTTAAAAACAGTATGGAAACAATTATTAATATTCATATAACCCAGCTTGGTTCTAAAAACTGTAGTTTGTTTCTAGAAGCTGACATAAATGGATTTTCTGAATACTGGATAATTCTGAGAAACTGAATAATTTTTTGGCGAGAAGAATATCAGAAAGTTATTAAGTACTAAACTTCCATGTTGCAGTAAACCTCTGAGCCAGAATGCAGAAGGATTGGCCCTTTTTGTGCCCTGAATCCAGCTGGGAGAATGCCAGAAATATATATTAAGTGTTGCTGGTGTTTGTTAAATAGTTCAGGCGGTGTTATTCAACATGCTGTGGAAATGGTCAAATCCCTCACTGCTGTCTGGAAACAATTCAGCATGGAGTGACATTTACTGAAGGCTACAGTTTTGGCTTAGTATGAAACTACTGCTGATGCTGCAGTGCTGCAGCTTCCTGGTCCTGGCAAACCTCCTGGCTGGGCAAGACATTTCCACTGGGCTTCACTTCCCAGGGCAGAATTTATTCAGCTTTAGCACAGTTAATTCAGATACCCCCAGGTGGCCTTAGGAGTGTGGGACAAAACACATCAGAGTGGACAGGGAGGAAATGAGAATATAAACTGGGCAGGAGTTTGTGGTGTTTTGACTTGCAGACAGAAGCAAGTGACATGAGTCTATTCTCTGCCCAGACATCCAGGGCAATATTTTAAATAAATGATGTTTGAATATGTTCATATCCAAGTGGGTAAAACAGTGCTTAAGTTAATGCCAGTAGCTTATGGCAGGGAGATGAGATGCAGCACAGCAAATGTAGCAAGGGAACGGCCTCCAAGTCATTCCTTTGTTTGCCTCAGTTTCCCTCCACCACAGACACACAAAACTGTAAAACACAGTTTCTCCTCTCCTTGGCAGCCTTGTTCCTAGGACAGTATCAACTCCAGTCTTGAAATTATCAGCCTCCTCCTTAGGGTCAGTTGTCTGCTGTGTTTTTACTTTCTTTTGAAAGGTTTTGCCCCTGCTGTTCATTGCAGGTAGGTGTTACAAATGTTTTCCCTATAGTTGCCAAGCCATGGTTAGTTCCCTCATCTTTCATGACCTGTCACTCAGACCTAGCAGGTTCCTCCCTGCAGTTCTTCCAGTTTCTGAGTTCTAGATATCTTTATGGAGCAAGATGATATGCTGGTCAGCAGAACCTGGGTTTCTCTGAAGAAAGCTTCCCCAGGTTTCTGCCCCTCAGAAGTAGAGTATCTTTTGTCTGAACTTTGCCACAGCCACCAGCCCAGCTCAGGCAGGCACAGAAAGACAAATGCAAGAGAAAAGGACTCTTTGGAGGTGCCAGCCCTCCCAATGACACTGCCAAAGGGGAAGGAACAAGGAGGCAGGAATGAAGTGAAACAGTGGCTTACCAGTGTTTTCCCTCTTAGCAGCTCAGTCTTTTGGGTGCCCAAGGCCCCAGTAACTTCACTCAGCTGAAGGAACACTGCTCTGCATACAAGGAAGAACTCTTTCTGTTCCTGCACCTCACTCAGGTGTGATTGGTGCATAAATTTTAATGAAGCATCATCAAGGTTTACTCTCTGCACAGAGCAGCTGGACTTTGCAGCTAGCTGAGCTCCAACCAGAAGAAAGGAGGGGAAAGTATTAATGCACAAATGAGAGTAAGCACCTTGGTTTCCATTAAAAATTGAGTGCTGCTGTACAACCTAATATCCTTGTGCTTTTTTTGCCTGTTTTTATTCCCATTTTGTGCTCCTCCTTCTGCTCCCTGCTTGCATGCAATCACAGTGCTCCCTGTGGGTCTGGGGAGCCAGAGTGCTCCTCTGGAAGGCAGCCAGCGTTGTTAGTCTGCCTGCCTAATGCAGGCCTGGATTTAGTGGGTTCTGCTCTGCTTTCTCCTGAAGTCAGCTTGCCTTGGTGTTTCCAGGCAGAAATGCTTCTCAGAGTACTCTGCCTGTTGTACCTGTGTTGAGATGGTAGGAAAAAAAGTGTATTGCAGTTTTCAAATACAGGAATGTTTATAACAGAAGCTGTTTCCTCTAAAATGTCTAAAACTTAAATCTTTTAAAAGTGCTAAGTGATCCATGTGCTAGCAGGTCATAAGTTTTTTTATTGTAAATCTATATATTTTCTCTAATAAGAAATTTGCCTATGGGAGTCAAACAGAACACAAAATGATTATACTTGAAAGCAACCATTTCTACCTTGGGTTTTCTCTGCATTTAGCAAAAAAAAGGCAAGCTTTTTTCCTGTAGGGTACTCAAGACTTCTTCATTCCCCACATGCAGGAAGAAATAAGTTATTTTCTCTGTGCTCATTTTTCAATGGATTTTGTTCCCTATTCATATTACTCTTGGAACAAGAAATTTCTACTTAGAAACATTTGGGGAAGCACATAACTTCTTTTTTTTTCCTGGTTATTGCAGAATAAGGAACTGGAATCATTATGCTTTAAGAACTTTTTCCTGGAGTTTCCTGGCTTTACCTTTTCTTCTTGTTGTGCTGGAAGAATTAGTCTTGCCATACAAAACTTCCTTCATAAAAGTATGAGAGCAAATAGTACCCCTGCAGTGAGAAGCGTGGCAGAATTGGTTGGTTGCAAAGGAATGTATTACCTGAACTTGAAGGGAAGTTAGAGAAGCATTGTTTGTGGTACCTGCTGTTTGTGTTCCATGGTGTTAGCAGGGCTTTTGCAGGAGCTGGAGTGGTTAATAACAGCCCACAGCATGGGGGACAATAGCAATAGCTTCATGTTTCAAGATTGCTGCACACACTTTCTAAAGTAAATTAATTTTCCATTTAATCAACCCAGAATCTGTCTGGTATCAGTGAGAGAATTGTATCAGCATTTGGTTATTGTTAATAGTATCAGAGATAAATGTAATTCCTGGGGTTAGTAAATGTCCCACAAATGTGGGTTTGGAAGGCCATATCCAGACTGTCTGGGGACATTTTATGAGATATGACAAAACAGTCTGAGCCTTCAGGGTGTTAAACTGCATGAATAAGTTTTAGACTGTTGCAGAGGGAGAATTCTTTTGGTTTTGTTCATATACTGAATTAAGCTAGTGAACACTTTAAAAGCTTAGATCAGCCTGGGCACAAAGACAAGAGACAGCTTAGGTTTTGACATAGCAGTCCCATTTAGACCATCATCTCCTGGGTGATGATGTATGGGGTGTCATTCATGGTGATTTGAAATCTGCAATAAAACACTGTCTATTGCAATAGCTGACAAACTTATTTTAAGGTAACAAATTGCTTTGGATGGTTTTACTGTGATTTATTTAGCTTCGCTTGTTCTGAAGAAATATGAAATAGTGCAGGGGAAAAAAAAATTACAAGTCTAAGTTTCCTTTAGATATTAGAAATTTATTGCTGTTTTTATCCCTATCAATTCGTCCTCTTCTGAAAACCTGAATTCATGTTGAGCCTGTGCCATTGTACGTACCTTGGGAAATATAATTCGTCCTAGCAAGAATTGTTTTCACAGTCTGAAGGAAAGTTAAAAGCATTCTGAGGACTGAAAAAGACATTGCATAAAGTCACAATTTGACACTTCGGTAAGAATGTTTCAGCCCAGCCAAAATAAAGGAACACTTAGCTGGAAACCATATGGTCTAAAGTAAGGGATTCTGTGCTAGGCTTTCATACCTCAAAAAACTCTGTGTCACCTTCAAGGGAAAAATCTCTGTATGCTGTGATCTGACTTAATGAAGCAGCTAAATTGCAACTACATTTGCAAGTGAGGGAGCTGAGGAGCAGAGACATAAAAGAAAGAACACAGCAATTGTTGTTTCACACCCTTCCAAGGTGGCGTGTTAAACTTCAGTGCATCTGAAAGGCCATGTATTGGTAAAGTCAGTGAAATTCCCTCTTTTTAAATGGTGCAAGAGGTCAGAATGGATAGAGACTGTGAAGAATCAGTGTAAATTTCATGTTTTAAGACCCTTCTGCTGAAGGTTTGGTCCATCATTGATTATATTCTCACCCAACATATTTGTGGCTATGTGTGGTTCCTGTGCTTCCTTTGTGTGTGGTGTGTCCCAGAAGTGCAGATCAATCTATGCAGTGACTATTTTCACTTGTCAATCTTTTTTTTTTTTATTTTAAAATATCATGGGTTAAACAGCAAAACTTGAAGCTTAGTAGTAACAATTAATTATTTAATTGGAAATTTAATATCTAATATGTCTTGGGATAGATTCATCATTAGGAGACTATTAAAATATGATGCCAGAATCAGGCTGAAGAAACACAATGCCTCATTTGTGACTGTTTTATATGTGTATAACTTCTTGTTGCAGATCCATAATGACTCTTTAGGGTGCTGCTCCCAGGGATTTCCAAAGCTTGCAGTGTTGCCAGGGGTTTGTGCTTTATGTGCTGTGCTATTTGTCAGACCCGTGGCTGACTTACTCTCCTAAAGATGAGGAGCCAGTGAAGAATCAGAAGCCCACACAAAAAAATTTTAGTAATTTTTTTGGTGTTCTAATTAATGTTCTAGTTCACTGATTCGCTGTCTATTGGCAGCAATCACTGAAGTACTTTTATTTTTATTACATGTTAACTTTGTTAGTGTGTTTTTAATTTAAAAAAATGCTTTGTGTCTAAAATTTCAGGTGCTTTGGGATAGAAGAAGGGTTGTGTTCCCGTGCCAAGCTTGCACATTAGCCAGGACACCTGCATGTCCTGCAACACGTGTGGGGGAAGCAAGTGAACAACATTTTTAGACCTTCTAATGCCAAAGGGCAAATCTCCTAAAATTTACCTCAGCTGGTAAAAGCACTGGGGATTTAAATGAAGTTCTTGAATCAAATTGGTCATGTTTCCTCCTATATGGCTTTTTAAAGTTGGTGTGTGTTTGTTTGTTTTTATTTTGTTTGGTTGTTTGTTGTTTAGTTTGGTTTGGTGGTTTTTTGTTTGTTTTGGTTTTGTTTTTTGGGGGGTTTTCTTGGGTTTTTTGACTTTTTGGTTTTTTTCTGTGGCTGGTTGGTTAGTTTTTTGATTAGTTTTGTTTTGTGGGTTTTTTGGGGTGTTTGTTTTTTTTATTTGGTTGGTTGGTTTTGGGTTTTTTTTTGTTGTTGTTGGTTTGTAGGTTTTTTTGTTTCATTTTGTTTTGTGAGTTTTTTTGGGATATTTGGAAGTTTTTTTCTTTTTTTGTTTTTGGGGTTTTTTTGTGTGTGGTTGGGGTTTTTCTAGCTTTGTTTTTATGGGGCGTGTGGGGTTTTTTTTTTGTTTTGTTTTGTTTGTTTGGGTTTTTTGTTTATTTGTTGGTTTGGGTTTGGTTATTTTTGTCAGGGGTTTTTGTTTGGTTCCTTTTCCCCCAGAGCTGCTGCAGTGGGAGCCCTGGGCTGCAGAGCAGGCAGATGGGCAGTGTGGCAGAGGAAGAGGAGGGTCCCTGTGGCTGCAGGGCTCCCAGCCTGGCTGTCCCACCAGCCCAGCCCTGCCCAGGGCACAGCAGGAGCCAGCCCAGGTGATGCTCCTCGGTGGGACTGCGCTCTCCTGGCTGACACAGAGAGAGAACTCTGAGCAAAGCAGGTTTTTCGTGCTTTTCCCTGCTGCAAAGGGCAGTGAGGGCTGCACTGAGGAGCTGCAGTGCAGTGCAGAGCTCCCTCCCTGTGCTGCCCCGTTTGCCTGCAGCCCAGGCATGGCAGGCATGGCATGAGCTCATTTGGCTCTGTGCAGTGCTGAACATGAATATGAATTAGAGACAAGTGCCTGAGCTCTCATACTGACTTTTGTTTAGCTGCTAATCTGTGTGAATGCTAATGTGCCACATGCACATAAGCCAAATTAGTTTGGAAAATGCTTGTTTTCCTTTTCATGGCTTCTAAAAATCAGAGCTTTGCTTTATTTTATAAGCTACTTTGATCTATTTTGCTCAAAATAATAAAGATGTATAAACACATCCAAGGTTTAAAGTTCAGTAGCACACTGCACTATGGCCTTCTGACTCTCAAATTTTAAAAAAAAAAATTGCTCTGAGGGTCTTATTTTGATATTTGCATTCAGTAGTGCCATAGGACATGATATTTAAGGTTTTGTTTTACCTCTACAGCCAGAATAACCCTTAGACTGGAGTGAGGATGTTTTTACTTTCCATGGTCATTTTGTAAAACTTAGCTTCTCAATTTCTCTTTGCAGTTGTACTATGCATTATTGATGAGCACTGATGATCCTGCTCCTTCACAAAACTAAGGAGGACATTTCTCTGACATCCCAGAGTCTGTAGTCTAAACTCAGTGTACAGATGACACACTAAAGCTAAAGAAAGCTAAAGAAAGGTTTTTCAGAAAGACTGGGAGGTGAAGAGGAGACATACTGGGTTCTGGGCATTGATGTTTTAACCTTTTACAAATATTTTATTTGCAGAGGTTTTGCTGTTGCTTCCTAATACAGGTGCACACATCTTTGTGCAGAAAGAAATCTGTGAGTCAGCCTTTCACATGTTGGTTTAGAGCCCAGTGAAATCCAGGGACTTGAATGTTCTGTCTAAATGATCCTGTTAAACCTTTCCAAATTCAGCCACCATTTCTGTCCAGCTTTGGACAGATTATAAAAATCTTCATGTATTGCATTACATTTTGTTGAAATAGGAAATTGTGTGTGTTTTCTGCAGCTGAAGTTAAGAAACAATCAGAAAAATTTGGAAGCATTCATTGCTCACAAGAAACACTAATGGGAGCAGCACATTACAAACACCTCCTCACTCTGTACTAGATAGAGAAATTGTTAAATTTGTTTAGAGAAAATAAAATGCTGGATGACCCTGAGTTTCTTGAGGAGC
Source organism: Hypocryptadius cinnamomeus (assembly GCA_013400635.1). Taxonomy (NCBI): domain Eukaryota; kingdom Metazoa; phylum Chordata; class Aves; order Passeriformes; family Zosteropidae; genus Hypocryptadius; species Hypocryptadius cinnamomeus. The sequence goes on from VYZP01009671.1 coordinate 168,956, forward strand.
ACTTCAGTTCCTGCTAAACTGCAAAAGTAATGAAAAATTGGGTTTCAGTTTAGGTTTTGGTATTTAAATGGTGTTACTGTGTTCAGGCTCAGAAATGAGCTGCTCTGGGAAGGCTCCCACAGGGGTGATGGACTCCCAGTGACTGATGAAGAGTAAACTGAAGTGGTGATGCTCTGGGAAGGCCAGGGGGTATTGGAAATGGTCTGCTGTGCTAAGAGTTTGGTTTTCAGCATGTTCAACTCTTCCTAATATTTCAAACATTGTCAGGCAGGGTAAGCCAGGATTTCAGCCAACATCCAAGCCTCACATGGTCTTTTGATTCATTGCCAGCCTATTGTTCCACATTAAAAAGCGAGGGAATCAACAAATTTAGTGACACACAAGCAGCAGAGTTTTGGCATTTGCTGGTTTGTAACCATTTGCCATGTCCTATGTAGAGCATAGAAATTCCATAAATTTTGGTTTTTCCCAGTTTGAAATGTTTAGGTAAGGCAAAATGTTGTCAGAGGGAGCCTCATCATCTTCCCTTTTACCAGGACTCACAAAAGCTCCTCAGCCACTCTCTGGTTTTTACAAATGATACCGACCTGCAGAAATGACATGAGCTCATACTTCAGCCATGATTGACTCTCTGGTGTTCCTGTCATACATGATTTTGCTCTGATCACTGGGTAACACATCTCAGCATAATGGTGGTTCTGTCTCTCTTCCCCCTTCATTCAATTTCTAAGGATAAAATATGTGCATTTCACCATTAAAAAAATGAAATATTTTTAATGTTAAAACTGAATCATGGATATCAGGTCATATATTTATGGTTGATTAAATATATACAGCGACTCTCATTTTTGCTATTAAAGCTTTACTGATTTTTATAACTAAGCTATACCTAAATTATTTTTGAGTTCCTGAAATATATGTCTATTTCCAGTTCAGGATAAATTTCTTTATATTAGTTCATTGAAATGGTAACAGCAGCTGGTAAAGCCATAATATTTTATCCAATGATGCCTGTGTCACATTTCATGCCAATTACTATATCTTAAGAGACTCAGTTATATGAAATTTTATCGACAACCAGCTTGTGCTCTCTGGCTTTTAAATTCAGTATTACTGAGCAGAATTCTAGGTTTTTATATCAGACAATGTGCCTTTCTGTGGCTAAAATATTTCTAAAGAGGATGGAAAAAAAAATCCTTTAACTGAATGAAAAATATTTCAGATACCGTTTTTGGATGATGTCCAGTTTCTACATTAAAAATGCTTCCAACACCAGACGAAGCCTGAATCATAACGACTCATTTAATGCCATGTGCTCTCTGAAAAGAAAATGAGATCAGTGGTTAAATGAAATGCCCACAGATCCTGGGCATGGTGCACCATGATCAATAAAGATGATAATGCAGAGATGTGGGAGGACACTAAACTGGGCTGTTATTTAAGATTTATTTTGTCTTCCTGAATCTTTCAGAGTGCTCTATGGAAACAAGATCACGGAGATTCCCCAGGGCCTTTTTGATGATCTTGTGTCTCTGCAGCTGCTGTGAGTATGATCCCTTCCTCTTCTTTATTTTACTGACTAGCTAGATTTACTGTTCTCTCAGTACTGACATTAATAGAACCACCTTTTCCACTGAAAACTCACTGGGATGTGCTAGTCTGTTGTTTCTGTGTCAGGCAAGAGGGAGGCAAGGGCTGAAAAAACTGAAAGAGGAAGGTGTCAACAGTTTTATAGCAGAGTGTGTATAATGGATAATAGACACGGAGGATTTAAGTGTGGGGAGGAAATGAGAGACTCGGTCCAAGAAAGGAAATTTGGTCACCGGCTGATGCGTGGGTGGGGATGCCATCTGATTGTTTTTACACATTTAGCACTTGTGGTTCAATGTCTGGATCCTTGAGGGCTTCTGTGCTGCAAGAACCTGCTGGGGCAAGTGAAAGGGCAACGTGAGAGCTCTGATTGCTGCAACTCGTGCTCAGTTCCACATTCTTATGATGTCAGATGGGGCTTAGCTGCAAGAGAAATGATTTTATTGTTATTTAAGGTATTTTATGCCATGTGTGATTTAACTTGCAGTCATGATCAGGGTAAGATATATAGAGAGATATTCATTATGTATTAATGGAGCAGAAAAGATTTCCCAAGCCAAATGTGAAATTGCAAATTTCACTCACTCTTGTCTCCATGATCACATTGGGAACCAGTAACTCCTTCAAAGGGAAGGGAATCATCACCAGTCAGTAGAGGGAGCAGCAGGGAAGTGAGTTAATGTGTATTCCTAATGTTCTGATTACCACCATGGATGATGCACTCCAAAAATAAAGGTGATGTATCAAAAGTGAGTCAATTCTGGTTTATGTCACATACAGCTCTCCACCCTAAACAGTAAATCATATTTAATACAGAATATGAACTAGCTTTTAGACATGTCACTTGAAACCTTTCTGACAATCCTGATGTAGCCAGCAATGAATTTCCCCAAGACTGTTGTTGCCATTGGATGTGTCACTGTGATTGCAGCCTTTGCTGCCCTTATATGGGATATCAAAGTCAGCTTAGATTTAGATCAGCATTCATGAGCAAAGCCAAACAAGTAAAATGAAGTCACTGAAATCACTCTATGCTGAGTGAAGAACTAGTCAGATGTGTAATTTATCCATAAGACCTTAATTGCAGGCCTGGACCCTGCTCCAGAGCAGGGCAAGCAGGAGCCCCTTTGGTTTGGCTGTGCCAGTCCCTGAGCTGGGGCAGTGGGGAGCTGCCCATCACTTCATCTTCACCCTATGCATCTTTTTCTGGCAGCTTCTTTCCTCTCTCCTGCCCCAAACCTCACCAAATCTTTCTGGTACTTCAGTGTTTCTGTGCCTGAGCAGTAAGAGAAATTTTGGGGGTGGTTTGCCAGGTGTGAGGACAATAATTATGCAAGTGCAGAGGAGCTGGGACTCATCATACTTTGAGAAAAAAACTGTATTTTAAAAAATACGAGATTTAAAACCATCCTCCCCATCCGAAATATTTTACAGTTGCAACTTTGAAGCGATACTCTTCAAGACTTTTTCTGTCTAATCCAGGACATTTTACAGATAGAATCCTTCCCAGGAGGAAAAGAGAAATAAGAAAATCACTCAACACATGGATCACCGTGTCCTATAAAAACATGGGTCTAGAACTTCTGCATAAGGCATTAAGCAATTTTTAACTTCTTCAGAGGACAGTCCTAGATGCATGTAGAGTAGGCCTTTAGTGAAGTGAATATTTAACACAAAATACAATTGTTTTTAGTCAGAATTGGCTCAAGTGATGCCTTGTTATTAAGGACACAAAATCCATGTGCTAGGGAACCACTGAAAGGTGTTGTGCTTCAACTATTTAAAGATTCTCAAGCTGAGACAATGTAAGTAGGTTGCCCTGTTTTGGGATTCCCAAAATACCATGACCCTGGAGCCTTCCAGGGTCTTCTTGAGAGTGTTTGTATGTAAAGTATCTTTTGGCAAGGAGAGCATTGAATGATCATGTTTTAAATGCAAACAAATGTCTGCAGCTTTTTGGATTGTGGCTTTGAAGCAGCTGTTCTGGGATTGCTTGTAGTATTTTAATGGCTACTAAAAAAAAATAAATGGCATTTGTTGGTCTTAGACCTGCTGTTGAAGAATTGGAAGAGTGCCCTATGATTAGATCTAATTTAGTGTTCCGTGGGCACTAGATTGGATTTCTTCTTATTAGTCTGGAGACACTCTGATAAGAACACTCTGATTAAGGTATCCTGGTAGCCTGTCTGATTTCCTGAGCTGGAGCAGGAGCAATTTAGAAAATGTACTGGCTTTATGATAAAGCAGGACACAATAAGAAAAAGGGGGTCCTTGTGGGTCCTGTATTATTTAGAAGGAAAAAACTATTATTTAGAAAGAAAATATGTTATTTAAAAGGAAAAAATAATTACTGTGATATTTCAGAACAGATAATATTGTTATTAACTGCTTTGAATATAACTCATCAGAGTTTATCAGACATGTAATTATTCTTCAGTTTAAATATACTGTCACAATATAGGCCAGGATTATTCTGCATTCTGGCTGAATTGCTCTCTGTGAGGGCCTAACACCTTCAGACAGTACCACTGGTGTCAGGAGCCCCAGAGCTGGATAGAGGGGTTCCCATTTCAGCATGGCCACATCCTCATGTGTCCTGTTTGACTTTGGTGTAGGGGAAACGAATTCAGAACAAATTTTAGACCACCTGGCTGGCATCAGCCTTCCACATTTCTGCCCTATAAGGCAGAGGTGGTGAGCCAGTATTATGTTATATTATATTTGGCAAGAAAATAACTAGGCATGGTTAGATAGTAAGGGTTTGGAGGTTTTTTTTGAGGGATTAGGGTGTGGTTTTGTTGGGCTTTTTTTAAACCCTATGGGTTTAATTCAAAATGTTTTTTCTGAAGTTTTCATTATAAGTAAATACTTTAAGTAGCTAACATTACCCACAAAAATAATTGCAGTTGGATTTTTGTTAAATTGCTGATTTCACAAATCTTATGGTTTCTCAAGTATGCAATGGTAACCAACAGAGCAGCAAAAATTATTCTTCAAGTCCAGCTACACATCTGTTCCGTGGAGCAGAAGCTTTTCTTGGACCATGTAGTTTTCCTTATCCTGTTTGAAGGTGCCAGAGGAGAGGATGATAGAAAGCTTTGTAGCTACTGTACCCTATCCTCATACATTCTTCTTTTCAGCAGGCTGTATCAAGTGCCTTCTGGGAATTTTAGGTCAATTTGGGTTTGAGAGATCTATGTTGTTTTACAGAAAGGGATATCTGTTTCTTTAGCTTTTGTGGTTTTTTTTAATACAGTGAATGGAAACTTTCATTTTATTGGGGGATGCATCCAAGCTGTGAAACAGTGTTTGATTAATTTAATTGTTTGCATTTCTTGCATTTAAATATCAAAAGAATGGCAAAGGCTTCAGCTTAAGGTGGAAGTTTTCAAGTAGCCATTAGCTGAGGATGATTAGTCCAGGAGACCTTCAACTGACCTTGGCCTTTCTAGAAACTGGAAGGCATTTAAATGTCATGCTCACCTGTCCTTGAGTTCCCCTGGAATGTGGACAGGCTCTTACAGGAGCCCCTGAGCTTGCCAAGGTGCTGCCAGTCACTGCTCAGCACAACCCTGCAGCTCCTTCCCTTGGGGCAGCCCTGGGACAGATAAACCCAACAGCAACCACTGATGCCTCAGGTTTTAGCTTTTATATTTTTCAGATTCTGTTCTGCTTTAGTGTGTGGGTCTGGGCTTCACATTAGAGGATGGTGAGCTCTCTGCACAGAGTAGGGAGACAAAACAATTCCTTCTCTAACTGGGAGACCCAAGGACAGCTGATCCAAATCTCAGGCCCAAGAGCACAAACAATGTGGGCTGAAGAGAGAAAAACAAGCAGGATGGGACTGCATGGGCTGGAGCTGTAACTGGACAATGAACTCCAATACGCAAATGGAGCAGAACTGATAGAAGTGTGAGACCCTGGGACCTGTTGTCCATTTTGTGGCCATTTTGGGTTGTGCTGCCCAAGGTGGATCCACTGAGGCCTCTTAATAAATCCCTGCTTTATTCTTTAGCTCCATCCAGTCTCTGTTCTAGGCCAGCCTTTGCAAAGCATCACCATGGGCACCGAGTTTGTGATATTTGTCATATCTAAGTAGCACACTTCCCTCCCTGCAACCAGATTAAAACAAATATTCTGGGAGCTTTTTGTTGCAGCCGTTCGCCGTGCGCGTCGCGGCGCTCTGCTTCCTGGAACAAGCAGCTACCATAAAATCTCTGCTCTTTAAAGAGGCTGCAGAGCAGAATAATATGAGGGATGAAGTCTCATTTTTCAAATGTCTGGCAAGTATCAGTTTTCAATAAATCCTTTTCCTTGAGGAAATTTACTTTGCATAGTTACTAATCATACAAGCGCTCGGGAATGTTGATCCTAAACTTTCTGCTTGTGATCCCCATGTTTTACTGAGCAAGAAAAATCTCCACGGTGGGCTCTGTTTTGATGTTGCTAAACATCAGGAGATCTACTCCTGTGGTACATATATAATAAAATCAGAGGCTTGTTCTGTTTCTCTCTCAAAAAACGAAGCCAGAAGCTGACAGCCTTCTCCTCCTTCACCTAATATCTGGTCATTAGGGAAAACTCAGTGCTGCACTTGGAAAGGACCAATAATCATACTGGTGCCTGGAGTTTGACATATTGACAGATAAAGTGATGTCAAAAGTTGTGACAAATTATCAGTCATCTAACCTGGGTTAAAACTGGAACTAGATATAGTATTTACAACTTCAGCTGACCCTAAAATAGACTTGTGTGAAGTGCCAAGTCATGTGTGTACTTTCAGAAACTGCTATCATCAGTCTTCCCAAAATTCAACTGGTCAAATTTTGGTTTGAGTGATTCTTATTTTTTTGTAACTTGATTTTTATGCTGTTTTTTTCTGTGATGAATAAGGCAGATACTTGGTATCCTCAGCTCTTTTCTGGGGAGGTTGCTTGAAAAGTATCTTCATGGTGGATTTGCCAAGTTTGTAGTGCTTGTGTTGATTTGTAATTCTAAACTGAATGCCAGTACTGAAGAGCTTAAAGCAGGATCTACCAATTATTTATTGTGTACTTTTGGGGCTTGATAGAATCTCAAAGAGAATGCTGTGATGTACAAACTCATACAAAGTATTTAAAAACAACAGAATGTATATCAATTCCAGTATTTGGCATTGTATACATTGCACTATTGTATACATAAATATATTAACCAGCTATGTAAACAGTACAGAAATGTCAGAATAAAGAAAGTGCAGTTTTCCATTTACAAGTCTTTAATGGCACAGTAATCTCTTCTCTTCCCCATAGAGATCTGGGCTTTAAGTGATGTATAAAATCTTATTCTGTGGAGTTCTTAATTTTTCTCATGGAGAATATACAACAGGCTGTAAAAAAAAAAGAGCCCTTGTGACTGATGTAAAGGGAAAACATTTCCACAATGATGTCAGGTAGAGTAGGCTGCCCAGAAAGCTGTGCATCCTTCAAGGTTTTAAACACCAGACTTTATCCAGACTGGATAAAGCTCAAGGTAACCCAGTCTGACCTTGCAGCTCATCCTGTTTTGGCAGCCTATGAGGACAAGAAACCACTGGAGCTTCCTGGAATTCTGAATTACCCTGTGATCTGGCGAAATGCATTAACTGTGCATGAATGAGTCATGCTTTGAGTGGGTTTCAGATCAGATGACCTGGAGGTTCTGTGTAACCTATGTCATTTCTAGGATCTGTGAACCTAAATTCTTAAAAAAATTGTATATGAGCTTTTCTCTTGATTACTCAAAATATTTCTGGCAATGGCATAGAGATTATGCCATGCTTATCCTTCCAGTCCAGCACAGAATGCTCTCTGCACAGACCAGTTTAATAGCTTTAGAATTGCTTTCCAGCCATTTGCCTCAAGCTTTTTTTCCTTCAGATTTCTGCATTTAGGTTGCTATTGTGATAATGTTACTAAACTCAATAGCCACTGTTAAAAGTGAAGAAGCAGCATCTGCCAGACTCAGAAATACAATTACAGTCGAGCACTAATGAAAGAGTGCAGCAGCATCTGCCTTTCCTGTGTCACTGGTGTAGCCTGGCTCATGCAGCTTCCCAAACTACTGCTCATCCCCAGGTCAGTGTGAGCCAGCAGCCTCTGACGCCAGTGCTCCGAGCTGGACTCTCCTGACAGCAACTCTCCTGCTTGTTATTGTGCACAAACCCAACTCTGCTAGCCCTGAAAGCTGTGAAAATGTGTTTGTTCCCTCGTGCATCTGAATTATCATGTGGTTATCTCGAATCAGCTGTGACCTTGCCTGCAGGCAGGAGTTAGACACTGTTGAGTTTCAAAGAGCAGAAGTCTGGGTGCTGTGACAACACGTGTTTATAATTCTCCAGGTAGTAACAGAAGTATCACAGGATTGTTTTGTGGGTGGTGTTCAACCAGAGCTGGAGACTTTTGGGATCAGAAAAGGAATTTCTGAAATCTTTTTCTAAATTCCCACCAAAACAACACTGTCAGACTGTGCTCTGTAGTTCCTTCTTGACTCATTATCAGCTTGCAATTTTTCCATTTTCATTTACTATGAATAAATTTGTCATCACCATCATCCAGTTTCCTGAACATGGAGAAGCACTTGAACTTGAAGCTGGTTAAGCAAGCATGATGAAAATTTCATGCTGGTTATTATCAGCTGAAGCACTGACAGACTCTTCAGTGGTCAGTCATCACATTAGAAAATGTAAATTATAGTAGATGTTTAAATATCTCAACACAGTGAGAGACAATCAAAATGCTCCCTGACAGTCCAGGCCATCTTAAAATGTTCCTGAAACTTAATATAATTATTTTGCCAATAACTAGGCAGGGGCACACACAATTCTGTCTGTAGGTGTTGCTTATCATTGGCTGCTGGGATGACCAAGTGCTTGACTAGATATTGCTGTATTGACACATCAACTGTTCTCCTGTGAAAAATTGTGTTAAATCAAGGATGACACTTAATTCCCTATAAATTTCAAGAGAAAATTCTGAAAAATACATGCTAATTTTTTTTTAACTTCTTGTAACAGGTATTGTATATTCTAAGGAAAGCTTTCTGCTGAGAATTCTTTTTTGGCTGCCTTATAGTGCCTCTGAATGTAGGTGAATCCTGCAACTATTGATATTCTATAAAGGTCATGCCTGTTCAATTTGTATTCTGCTGTTAGCCAGGCAAAACTGTTACCCATTTCTCCTCTCCCTTACAAGTCTCCTGTGCCTCTTACATCTGTTTTTTCTGGTGAATTCTCATTTTCCCCAGTGGAGTCTGGCATGTGGGATGTGCCAGCCAGTTCATGGGATGCCAAACATTTTCATTCTCATCGTGTTGTCGTTGCTGTCAAAACACAAAGCTGGTGAAAAAGGAAGAGAAGCTTTTCAGTGCCTTGGTGCAGCTTTTCTCCCTGACACTTTCCTTTAGGCTCAGTGGTGTATTTAGGATGATTCCTGCTCTATCCTGGAGGACCAGAGGCCAACCTGCATCCCTGGCACGTGTAAGGTTGTCAGGCTGCTGTTGATTCTCCAAGTTTTGTGGTTATTTCCTGATAGTTTGATTACTTGACCTCACTGAGATAAAAATACAAACATGGCTAAGGGTAAAAGCTATATAAACATTCCCATTTGCTCTTAAAAAACAATTTTTTCAGTCATTTTGGGTTTGGAGTTCAGAATGTTATTTAAATGTTAATCACTTGAAGCTGTGCTTGGGCATATAATTCAATTATGGGACCATCTTAATTATGCAGATGGTGCTTATGAGCAGCTGATACAATTACAGAGCCAATTCAGTGCACATTCATTTCAAGGGCTTAGCTGAAACACATTATTATTTCAATGTGTGTGGACAAATCCACTTTTTCAGGAAATGGGTTCATGGAATTGTAATAGTGCTCTGCTCAGCTCGTTGTTCCAATGGTGTGCAAACCACAAGGTTTTTAACCATTCTCCCTTATTCTGTGGTGGTCCAAGGCTCGTGAGAGGTTTCTTCATGGTTTTTTACATATCCAGAGGGATGAAAGTGGAGACTTGAGTTAATAATCCACCATCCCTCTGGGTAGCAGGCGGTTTTATTTCTACTTGAATATTTAACCTCCTTTTCAATGGTGCCCCACATCTGGAGGCCGTGTGTAAATCTCATCCAATCAAGCTGATAACAAAATAGGAGAATTAGTGGAATTTACTTTCACCATGAATTGCTGCAAAAATAAATACTGTGTAATTCCTGCTAAAATAGAACTCCACTTTTAATGTTGTTCCTTCTCTTGGTGTAAGTCCAATAAAGGAACCCTTAGTATGTTTTATGGCCTGGTTCAGTGTTCAAGGAAGATTCTGCTTCCTGGAATATGCTTTTCTCATCTGCCTTTCTGTTAGTTTAAAAAACCTCTTAAAACCACTTTTAACTCCATGTGAGGCCTGCCTTGTATACTTAATTAAAAATTAGATGCCATTAGTGGAGCTGGGATAACGAAGAAAGATTAACTAAAGGACTGAGATTTATAGAGGAGACTATTCATAGCGGATATTTTAAAATAACTGGAAGTTTTGAAAGCAATATGAACCTGAATGATTCTGGCCAAAAGTCATCATCTAACTCACATTAAGTAGAAGGGAAAAAATTTTAGGGATGATGTATTCTGCTTCCTCAATTTCTTTTCTCCCCCATTTCTCACTGATTCTGAGCAGAAATAAGTCATTAATGTATCTCACCATCCACCTCAGATGGCCACACCTGTATTTCTGTTGAGCAGACTATCTGTGATACACAGAATAGGTGTTGTCACCTCAGAAAAGCTGTTTAGGACCTGAATTCCCACTTCTAAACAGTCTGCACAAGCACTTTTCTGTTCCAAATTACTCTGATGCTTAAACAAGAGCATGTGCCTCTGTACTTGTGGCTGTATAGAGGATCAGTTGCTCTCATTTTCAGTGTTTGGCCCTAAATAAATATCACAGATTATATCACCATGAACATAGTCATCAAAAATTCATGCCAGGAACCTCGTCACATAGTAAATTCTATTTTCCAGCATGGGGTTTATTCATGTTTTGTTGTAACTAATTGGAGAATGAATCTGGATCCAGTGTATTCACTGCAGTTGCAGGTCAGTTTTGCTCAGAGGGTTTTTTCAGTGAGATGGATCAGTAATGCAGACTTTGTGCCTGATCTTTGCACAGGAGGGAACAGCATCTGCCCAGAGCAGCTCTGCTGTGCACTTCTGAGGCATCCCAGAAAGACATCCTGGTCACCCACATGTGGAAATACAATTGTAGTTCAGTTGTAAATTCTCTTATTGCTGAGACTGTTTTAATTTTTGCTTTATACCTTGTTACAAGTACTGCTTGCAACATAAACCATTAATATAATACTGGAAAAAAATTAGCACCTAACAAAATAAATGGAAGTCCGTACTTGTTTTCAGTTTTGTTCCTGGGTAGCTCAGGTGCCAAGCCTCTGTCATGGGACAGGAACAGCCAAACCAAGCTGGTGTGCATTCCTTAAAACCAGGGTGGCACCAGTGCAAAAGGACAGGGGGTAGAAACCAAAGGATTTGTAATGCCTAAGAGCATGTTCAGGGATATTGTTCAAATTCAGTACCTGGTTCTGCATCCTACTACCTTGCTAAGCTGGAAAGAGAAATGCATGATGTGTGAGATCTGAGAGGAGGAGATTGCTTTGCTTTGGCTTACAAATGGCTGTCAGAAGGAAGCAGGAGATGGCATTTGCTTTTTGGAGTGAAGGGGGAGGAGCTGTTCCTGTGACCCAATGGGAAAATTACCCTTTTACTTTTGGGGGAGCCAGCAGGAGTGTGGATTAGGTGTCATGGAAATACAGATTCCAGAGGGGTCATACTAGTGCTGCTTATGATTTCATAAAATTGTTTTAGCTATTAGTTCATGCAAAAATGTAACCTCATTTATCCATCATTGCCTTCTATGGGATTTTGTCTTAACTAATGTCAAACTTCATTTTCCACAACATGTAAAGGAGGAAATTGGGGTAAATGGATACTGACTTTCCTGTAGGCTGGGGAGGGGAGTTCTCCTTTGGAGCCCTCTCATTCCACAGCATTCCTGTTCTCCTGGAGCCCTCCATGCTGCCCAAGTCTGCCTTCATCTCCTGTGTATCACAAACATTGCGACTTTTGGCTGCAGCAATGAGGCTCCGCCAAAACAACAGTGGGAGCAGAGAACTGTAATGAGCTTGTGATGTTCCAAAGGTTTCAGGAGTGTAAAGACAGAGGAAGCATCTTCTGAATTACTTTTTAGAGGAAAGAAAAGCATCACGTGCAGCTAGCAAGCTTGTATTTCTTCCTGAGTGGCTGCCCTCTTGTCTTTAGTGGTGTCTGCGCAGTTTGTTGAGAATGGAAGCTCCCTGTGCTGCTGTTAGAGGTGTCTTTAAAATGATGCATTTGCTTGCTGAGGAATAGAGGATATATTTTCCTTTTTGCCTATAAACATATTTGTCTTCTGTTTTCGTATTAGTGTGCTGCCTCACAGAGAGCCACATTGATGCAATATTTAGTCCTTTAAATTCATTGACAAGGGAGGAATTTTGTGCTCAAGAGAACTGAGTTAGCAACATACACTGTTTGCAGTTTACCATTTTTCTCAGTAGTTCTTGGTAGCAGTCAAAAGATGTGGATTTTGGCTTTGCTAAGTAAATAGATAATTTCCTGCCTATTTCCCTTGTAAGTGCAGGATACCACCTATGCAGATGACAGTGACAAATTAAGTGTTCTCATGTTTGATTGTCTCAGCAGGAGATGCAGCTTGTTGTTGGGTTTGCATATGCTTATGACATGGGGCAGAACTCTGGATAATGATGGAAGAAAACTTGCACAAGTACTGTCCAAGATTTTCTTGCTGAACTGATTAGTCTCACCAGCTGGTTGCTGTGTAGTTGTAAAAAATATGGTTTGTTTTTTTTTAAATAGTATTTAAATTGCCTTTGTGCTGCTTTTCTACAACTGCACAGGACTCTGGTGTGACTGGAATTCATCGTATTGTGGGACAGTAGAGGCTGGAAGGGACCTTGAGGGATCACTTGGCAATAGTCTGGAGAACCCTTGCTTAAAGCAGAGCCACCTTATCAGGTCAGAGCAGGTTGCTCAGGGCTTTATTTGGTGTCACTTGTGACTTCTCCAAGGACAGGGACTGAGGACACAGCTCCTGTGGCAGCCTGGGCCCCTACCTGGCTGTCCTTGGGTGTGAACTGGGTTTCCTTTCAGTAAGTTTTAGCCCAGATCTTACACTTCCCTCTTTTTGTTTCCCAAGACAAATGTCTTTTTAATCTTCTATTATCAAATTAACCCTATACTCCTTATCAAAAGATTTCAAACTCCCAGAATTTCAGTTAGACTTAAGACAGCTGCTGGTAGAGAAAACTGAAAAATAAGGGTTCTTATTGTGAGCTGTGTGTGCATGGAATAGCAAGGTAGGGAGTCGTTTTTATTCCTTTGTATATTAAGCTGAAGGCTTCCTTGAATATTTGTGTAGAATTTTGAGTAAATTGGGAAAGGGCTAGGCATACAACCCCCCACGCCCCCACAGCTTGTAAGTATTTTAAGATGGCTAGCACTGTTATATGTCTGTATATTCCCCAGCAATGAGAGCACTCTTGTCCACTGTGAGTTTTTCACCTTTGAAATGTAACAGGCAAATGAAGCCTTTACGTGTGGTTTAGCTTTGATGGCTATGTTAATTTTTTTTTTTTCAGATTTAACCCCATAGTCCAGTCTATCTTTATTTGATTATCACAAGATTAATGAATTCTAAACCTTTTCTCTGTTTTCAGGCTTCTCAATGCCAACAAGATCAACTGCCTGAGGGTAAACACGTTCCAAGGTCTGCATAATCTCAAACTGTTATCTCTTTATGACAACAAACTGCAGACCGTCAGCAAGGGGCTCTTTGCACCTCTGCGATCGATCCAGACTCTGTGAGTATGCAGGCATAGCACAAATGACAGCTCTCTCTTCCCCCACCAAAAATGCTGCCTGTTTTTTCATCTGACATTAAGACAATTTGGAAGAGACATCCATGTAGCAGCCCCTCCTTTCCTCACTAAGAGAAAAGGAGCAAAAAGAAGTGTTGCATCAGTTCAGCAAGGGCAGGATGGACACAGCCTGCCCTTAGTGACAGAAATGTCAGGGCTGTGTGGAGCTCGGGCTGTTTGCTGGGGAGATAATGTGTGCATTTGACTCTGGGTAAGATATGAACAGCACATTCCATTAGGATCATTGCCTAACAGTTTTTAATGAGCCAATGAGTTGGCATCTCTCCTGCCTGGGTCTGAGTCCTGCTGTGCAGTTCGTGACTTCTCTAACCACATTTCAGCTGACATTCCACTTAAGGGGAATGATATGTTGTATTATTTGATCCATTAAGAAAATCCACTAAACAGTTTTGAATTTGGAGGCATTAGAATAGGCATCAGAAGCAAAAATGTAGAAATGATTCAATATTTTGTAGAAGAAGATCTCATCCTAAAGCTGTGAGTAATAAGATAATAAGGTAAATAGTACTCCTTCAGAGCTGGAGTTGGCAGCCTGATATTCCAGTATTAAAATATGTATGGATGTGTGTATATATATATACATATATACATACTGCAGTATCTGTGCACACACACACTATAGTGCTGCAATTTTTGTATGCAAATGCACATTCATATATTTTAATACTGAGAATGCATTGGCTGGATTAGTTGTATAAATGTTTTAAATGGTATACAAATGAACTGACAGCAATGATTTCTTGCAGCAGAGTTTCTGCCACGTCCTCAGGCAGCCACAAACATAACTTGAATTTCCAGCAGATATTTGGCCAGTATGTATTGCTGCAAACCATTAAGGCATTGGAATAATCATGTACAAGACCCCCCAGTTCTGCCCCCGCAGCTCTACCATGCTTTCTGCTGCTGCAGCTTGCTGTGTATGTACACACATGAACTGGGGCCACAGAGAGGGTTCTTTCACAGAGGTATGTAAGGTTTGTCAGGTTAAACAACAGGCTTTTTTAATGTTTATAGCCCTAAGGTGTGAACATCTCCCATTGGTTTCCATAGGGTTTTGCTGGTGCTCCTGGTGGCCCTTGCTTAGAATGGACTTGTTGCTTCACACCAAGAGACTTTGTCACAAAGTTTTGATGCATTTTCCCATGTTTAATACTCCAAGTGATTGCCATCTTCTGCGTTTTTCAAGAGCTGCAAAACCAGACCCAAATTCTGTCTCTGTGTGATTCTTTGGACCTTTCACAGCAGGAGTGGCTCTACTGCAAAAGGAATCCTGAGTTTCTTCAGGCCCTTTCTGCTCTGTGTGCTCTCCCTTCCCAGTCCTGAACAGCCATTGCCCTGTTGCATTTTACACTCATTTTGTTCAGTGGCAGTTCATAAATATAACTGCAAACAGAAAAGAAGTTTCTACAAGTGGAAAACAGTAACAGAGGGAGAGAGTTCTTGTGAGGCTATAACTTTATACCTCTGTCCAAACCAAATTGAAACATCTGTCTTTTCTTAACCTGTCTTTACAGTTATTGGAGAGCTGAGTCCTGCTCCCTTGGAGGTCAGAGGGACTGATGCAAGTTAGCTGAACTGAGATTAGAACCTGGCTCTGGGAAAGACCTGGCAAACTCTCCTGATGCAGTGCTCAGTTTTGTAAAGCAAAATAAATCAGAACAGCAGCAGAAAAACACTTTTTCTCTGAAGATGCTCCAGTAGATTTCTGTTACCAAAGTCTAAATGCCCACTTAAAATCAATGCTGTGATACCTATTTCCAATTTCATAGGAAACAAGTTGAGCAAATTTTGGTGAAGGATAGAGTGCAGTTGTACCTTGCCTAAAACATTTCAGTCTTTAAATAAAAACCTTTTGCTTCAGGAAAAAATACATATGAAGGAAGTACTGTTAGAAATTATGAGCCTGTGCAAATATTAATTTCAGTCTTGTGAAAAGATTCTGTACCACTTCTGCCTTTGCCCAAAGATCCAAGATGCTTTACTAATTCACATTTTGAGCTTGCTGATAAAATTTCTTTTAAACCAGGATACAAAATGATCTTCAGGTAAGGTGCATTTATTTCAAGAGGCAGCACGTCAAGCTCTCAGGAGAAACTGTAGGGCTTGGGAGACAGCAGCAGGTCTGTGTCCTTTAAAGGGGGCTTTGCTGTCTTAATTTTTGTTTCCTCTGTGCGAGGACTTGCCGCAGATGTGAGCGCTCACAGAATTCTCCCATTCACGTGCGGCTCCGCGCGGCTTCCGCCGGGCCTGGGGTGGGTTTTTTTTCCAGGAGCCGATTCAATTACTCCACTCTTCAGCTTCGGCGCTGGTGAAAAAAAACCAAAAAAACCAAAAAAAACCAATGATGGAGCACGGTGTCACAGGTCACTGGTGATTAAACATGCCATCCTTCTCGCAGACATTTAGCTCAGAACCCATTTGTGTGCGACTGCCATCTGAAGTGGCTGGCTGATTACCTGCAGGATAATCCGATCGAGACGAGCGGCGCGCGCTGCAGCAATCCCCGTCGCCTTGCCAACAAACGCATCAGCCAGATCAAGAGCAAGAAGTTCCGCTGCTCAGGTAATAATTCATTTATCCAGCCTCTGCTGCGCTCCCTGTGCGGGGATGAGCAGGGCCAGAGAGCCCGCTAATCCAATCTGCGGGACAGTGTTTGCTGTAATGGATATTAGGGGGCATCTTTGGAAATTGAATTTGGGGAAATTCAGTTAGTTCGACAGAAAGGCAATTACCTTATGGATTAAAAACAAAAAAAAAAAGAAAAAGAAAAAAAAGGCAGCCTATAGCTGTCTTCTATTAAAAACAAAGAAAAAAAGATAAAAGCTTGTGATGTATATTCGCAAAAAAATACTAAATTATGAAATATTTAAGCAAAACAATGACAATATATATGCATCCATGTGGGGAATGTTATATTTTGACAGGATTGTCAATTGTCAGTTGTAAGCAGAGCTCTTACTGACCTAATGACAGCTGAGCTCAAGTTTAGTTCCCACACCTAAAAGGCTGAGAACAGTATGAGAGGTTTTCGTACAACTGGCAGTGAGCATTTCTGATCTGGGATGGGAGTGAATCTGGGGGTGAGGGAATGGCATCAATTCACATGCTTTCATACATTCCTTTTTCTTACATCCATAAGTAACACACACAAACTCCAGTAAAATTGCCATTAAAGTTGGTAAGATTTTTGGTTTCAGCAAGCTTTGAATCAAAAGGTGCATAATAATTTAGGCAAAGGTTTTGTGTTGTGAATGAAACAGGAAAATGTTTCCACCTCAAATTAACCTGCAAAGTAACCAGGTTTTTCTTAATCTTATCTGTTCTTTATTTATGGTTCAGCTGTCAGTAAAAGGATATTTCTTGCCTTACACAGCACAGCTAAGCAGATGACTACTTCTTCATGTGTTTTTCCTACTGGTTATATTGGTTATATCTATTTTAGATTACTGCATTTTTGTATACTGTAAAGACAAGCAGGTCTCAGTAACCAAATCTATTAGTGTGTACTGAGGAGAAAAATGACTGTTATTGATGGAGTACCTTGCGGTGTTTTCTATGAAAATTACTATGATTTTTCTTTTTTTCCTCTGAAAAGCAACATGATTAATTGTGTTCCTGGTGGTAAAAGATGAATGGCTCTAGATGGGGATGCAGTATGAAGCTGGGTGGCAGCAGCCCAAAACAAGCCGTTGTGCTTTGTGCATCTCTGTGAGCAACATGCCGAGCTAAACCTTCCCCTTATGGGGGAAAGAAAATAAAGATAACTTCATTTGCAGTCAGCTTTTCTTGGGCAGGCTTGTTAAGGTCTTCAATCCCTTGTGACTCATGCTACAGCATTTAAATCAGGCTTGAAATTATGACATATTTTATCTGGATTTTTGGATTGTGTCCATCATAGTAACAATGTAATTAGCCAGTAATATTCATATTTAAATAAACTGGAAATGAAAATGCATAAATATAACTTAGACAGGAAAGCAGCCTGCAGAAACAGATCTGTATAAACCTGTACCAAATTTGCCATTGTTATTTTCTTCTGCTTTTATTAATGGGCTAGAGGAATTAATGTTATGTGTGTGCATGCATGCTTTGAACAAAGGTACAGGCAATTGGAGAAGGCAAACACCAGCTGACACCATTTAGGAGAGGTCATAGCTAAGAAGAGCTACAGTGCAGAACTCAGTACCTGGTGATGCTGAGAATAATGTTTTGTGTGAGTTCTTATCTTGGGGGTCCTTTCCTTGAGGCATTAGGTTGTTTTTCCCTGGGTCTCCAGCTCTACATCTATATCAAAACCACATGGAAAAGGCATAAACCTGACTTATGAAGGAGGAGAGCAGGGATTGAACAGCTTCAGAACAAAGATTTCAGCTGGATGAAAACTAAAGCTGTTCAAAAGCTCAGTAG
This sequence comes from Hypocryptadius cinnamomeus, assembly GCA_013400635.1. Classification (NCBI taxonomy): domain Eukaryota; kingdom Metazoa; phylum Chordata; class Aves; order Passeriformes; family Zosteropidae; genus Hypocryptadius; species Hypocryptadius cinnamomeus. The sequence goes on from VYZP01009671.1 coordinate 186,971, forward strand.
AGAAGAGATCCTTGCCTGTAGAGTTTCCAGATGGTGATGAGATACATTGAACTCGACTTGCTGTCTGCTCACATGAGACAGGGAACATCTAATGGTTTAGAAAATCTTAGCTTGTAAATCAATCCAGGAAACAGACATCCTTGGCACCTGTTCTGCTCAACTTGTCCCTTTGAATCATGGCTGCTTCAGGCTTGGCATTTAGCAGGAATTTTCCATGTTTTCATTTTGAGGAATGTTTCATCCCAGGATCTAACACAGTACCTCTCTGTGCAGAAGTGTCCATGAGGTATGAATCTTCTTTTAGAGCATTGGGCAGTGCTTTGTGTCATCCAGAGATGACACAATCCCACTGGGATGGCAAGGCTTAGTAACTTGTCTGTGTCCTCACTGTCTTTGGGATTCTCTGTTCTAGTTTTTACATCTTCTGCTCAATGTCTGAGAGAGAAAACAATTTTTCATTTTAAATTCTTTTGTAAATGTGCATCTCTTTCTCAAAGGGTTCTTTTTTTCAGGATCCTGGTATTTTCATGTAGTTTATGTAATATATCTAGTACATGTCAATGGTCAGAAAGTTGTTTTTTGAGGGGAAAACACAGGGAATGTGAGGGGTTGGTTAAGGAAGAAATGTGAGGGATTTTATCCTCACACGGTCTTTGACCTTTGAGAAGAGATGAGGATGCACAGAAAGTTTGGGCTCTGTGGGAGCAGAGGTACTCAGGCAGTGTCAGGATCACACCCAGGAGTAGTTAAGCCTAGGAGAGCTTAATGCTTTGACATCAGGGAAGGACAGTTTTAAAGTCATGAAATTCTGAGGTTGTCCTGAAGTGGTCTGTGTGTCTGCCACATTCCTTTTGACAAGGGCACGTACTGGTAGGACAAGGGGGAGTGGCTTTAAACTGTAAGATGGTTGATTTAGATTGGATATTGGGGAGAAATTCTTCCCTGGGAGGGTGGTGAGGCTCTGGTTCAGGTTGCCCAGAGCAGCTGTGGCTGCCCCTGGATCCCTGGCAGTGCCCAAGGCCAGGTTGGACAGGACATGGAGCAGACTGGGACAGTGGAAGGTGTCCCTGCCCATGGCAGGGGATGGGACTGGATGAGCTTTAAGGTCCCTTCCAACCCAAACCGTTCCATGATTCTGTGATCATAAAGGGGACTGTCAGAAAGGACCTTTTATGAGAAAAAAAGAGTGACTGTTCAGTAAATTAAGGGAAGAAAGGGAAGTGCTTTTTCTCTAAGAACAGAAGAGAGGAGTGGTTAGCAGGAACGGTGAGAAAAGCTGAGATGTTTGAAGTTTCATCAGTCTGAAGTGGCAGAGGAGCATCAAGAAGGAAATGTCAAGAGGACACAGAAGCAGATGGGCTAAATAGAACTGTATTTGATAATTAAATGAAACTGTGAAGACAGATCTACAAAACTTCCTTCTGCACTCTCTTTCCTTCAGTTTTCATCACAGGTCCCCACTGTCCTGCTCAATAGCATCCAGCCTGAAGTACTTACCTTCTTTTTTCAATTGATCACTTCTTTCAGTTGAGGCACTTTTCCCAGATGCTATTTCCTCACAGGACCTAATGGCTCAAGCTTTTACTGATGACAATGGAGCAACATCTGCAAAGGTTATGAGTGGCCATAGGAAGGAGCTTCTGTGCAACAGGTAGATAATGTACATAATTCTTTTTAAAAGGAGAATTGGAAGCATTATAGCATGAAATGAAGGAACAGCAGGGAACAGGACATATTTTTGCCCAGGGCTGTGAGACTGGCAAAGCTTTTGAATATACCATCAAATATGTTTAAACTTCAGATTGCAATAGATACTATTTTCTGTGATATTTTGCTTTCCATTTGATGCAGTGCACCACAATAATAACAAATCTCCCCTTGCCCAACTGTCTCCCCACAGCTATACAATCTGAGACTAAAAAATCTGAGATGTTTTCTTGAAAGAGAAATCATAAGTATAGGCTGTGACTAATTTTCTCTCTGTTCTGTTTAGAAAAGGGAAATACTGTCATTTTCAGTGGCAACAGTGAAATTCTGATGATTGTTTTCTTTTTGGCTACATCTGCCCACTCTGACCACCTAAGGATCCAATGGTGCTTGGCAGCCTGAGGTCACTGGTGGCTCCCATTCTTAATATGAATAAGGGGAAAAAAAGATCAACACAAATATCCTGCCCAGGAGCATTTGATTAAGTTCACTACAGAGCAGTTTTGTTTTCTAAGGCAGCACTGGGCTTTAGGAGTAAGGGAAATGAATCTATGAGCAGATTGTGTTGTCTCTGTGGTAGCTTATTGTCACTTCAAGACTTGGCAGGTTCCTTGATTGCTGTGTGACACTGTGTATGAAATAGCTTTTGGAAAGAATTGCCTTTGCATTCAGCTGTATATCTATTTCTCCCTGTGATATGTTTGCATTTTTCAGTATATTGTGCATTTCAAAAGCGATGAAAGTTCCACCTGCTGTACTGATACAAACTATCTCTGATAATGATCAAAGCAATGTGTTTCTACAAACATCACATCACAAAAGCTCTTTATCTTCTAATTCTTAGAAATAAGACTTTTATCAAGAAGATTGCTATTGGAAATACTCTGAAGTGAGCCTGTCTTGTTGCTTCCTCCTGCATACATTGTGTCTAACTGCCTTTAATTAGTTACTTCAGTTCCAGACAGTGCTATACAATCAAAAGGACAGGGGAGAACAGGAGGAGGAAAATGAACCATCTGCCAGCATTATTCTCTCCTTTTTGGACACTAATTCTTGTTAACCCAACCCAAAGCAAAGGCAGCCTTTTTGGGTACATTTGGGTCCAAAAATTGCATACTTAGGGCTAGTGTCATTTCTCTCATGTTATTCCCAATTATTACATGGTGATGTAGCTGCTTTTTGTTCACTCATAATTTTTAAGGCATTTGATAAAACCTCTTCTCACTAATTGCAGCTTTTCTCCTAATTCTTTATGTTCTTTTCCAGTCTCTGTCTTCATACACACTCACCTTCCTCGGGTTACCTGTCTGCTTTGGAACAGACTTGCTGTTTCTTGTAATCACCTCAAATTTCCTCCTCTCTTCTTTGCATTGTTGCACCTTTAGAAGCACAGAAGTGCCATGGATGGAGTCAGGGGAGCACAGGCTGCATGTCAGCACTTTTTGTCTGTGGCAGTTCACACATTTTGTGTCCCTTGGACTCCTTGGGTTATCCCCTTCTCTGCTCCTAGGGATGCGTAAATACTGTTTAAGATTTCTGAGCTCTCAAACTGAAAGCTGCAATGCGTTGCTATTCCTCAACCAGTGTCTAAAAGTCATGAAAGGCAGATGAATTTAACCCAGATCTTACATAATTTATCTGATTGAAACACTCTCCAGTTGTTCCCATAATTTACCAATCACTCTGATGACAACTTTGCAAATTCCTTTCATTTTTAATAAGCAACTAGTCATTTACAGACCATAGGCTCATGCTCCTGCCCTTAGCATTTTCTGTTTGGTGGAAAGCACAGGTATCCACCTGCTCCTGCCTTATTGCAGTGCAGCAGGGATGTGTTTTTGGGGCTGTGATGATCCTGCCCATGGTGTGTGGGGCTCCAGCAGCTCCTGAGCAAGCCCCAGGCCCTAAGAGCCTCTGGGTTTGCCCTGGATGCTCCAGACCTGCTCAGTTTAGTGGGAAGTCTCATCTGAGGCCAAGCTCCAGCACTTTTCTCACTGTGGCTTTGCACTGCTGTGAAGGAAAGGGATAGGAAACACTCGTTATGATTTGAGAAACTGCATTCAGATTTCTGTCTGTGGTTTGGTTTGGTTTAGTTTGGAGGTTTTTTATATGTTTTGGTTTTATTCAGTTAAATTCTGTGTGTTGTACCCCTTTTTTCCCCCTGAAAGACACAAAGACTCAGCAGAACTACCTTCAGACACCCTCTGAATATACCAAAACTGAGCATATGTTTGCGGTGCATAAGAATTATTCTTATCTGAATGGAAGGTTGTTTAACACCAATAAATCACCTGCAGATAAAATGCTACACAGAATTTGCAATTAGGAATATGATTTTTTTCATGGTACACTGAAACTGAGTATATTTGGGCTTTGGTTTGCATGAATTCTTCCTGAAGCTGCAGTCATTAGAGAACACAATGCAGCTGCTGTGACTAATAGTAATGGAACTGGGTTCCCTTGTACTGTGGAAGTGTTGCTGTTGTTAAATTAATTTGACTGTGCTAGATACTGATTATAGGCCTCCCTTTTCTGCACATCTTTGACAGCAGTTCAGATCTTTGTGTTAAAATTGGTGTTAGTTACTCTGAGCCTTCACTAGCCTGTGAAGAACACGATGGTGAAGGGTTCTGCCTCTGCAGTGGGGGGAAAGAATGGAAACCATTTCACTCAAGGAAGCATAAGCTTAACATAAAACAGGTGGGTCTGTTTGGCAGAGAGTGTGGTTCTTAATAAGAAAGTGAATTGACGTGTTTCAGTTAGAAAGTTTATTTTAGGCTCTGCCTCGTTTTATTTTTGAGTTGAAGTAGTCTTCAAAAAAGCAAAGTATCTGAACAGCTTTGTTACCCACCAATATCCTCATTTGCAATTACAGTGAAGAGGGAGGATGACTCTTGAGTCACAGATGCATCCATACCACGTGGGCATTCAAATATCACTGTTACCCTGGATTCCCCATGTAGGCAGAGCTGTGTAGATTCCTCCCTTGAGATCCGAATTGTCCTCTTAATTAACTCTGTCAGAAAGCTGAGGGATTGATTGCTCTTTTAACCTCAAAAATTACGGTGGGACAGAGTTTGCTCTGCTCTGCCGTTGTCATTCCACGTGTTGAGGTTAGGCTGAGCAACACCAGAGGTGCCAAGGCAGCACTTTTTGTGTGTGTGGTGCTCACTTGGGTGGGATACAGAAAATAACTGGGGAGGTGCTAGCTTGAAGAGATCTTGTCGGCTAAAACCAGTGCAAGGGTGTTGGTGCTGCAATTGGACAGCAAATATTTCATCTGACTATTCTGAGACTGCAGCCGTCCCCTGAGGTGTTGCAGCCTGATGGGACAGTTAAAAATAGGGTGCTGTGTATAAATTCTTTACAAACTGCAGGTTCAGTGACTGATTAGCAGAACGTGGATTACAAGAAGTGAATGACCACCAAGAGCAAACCAAACAATGCTGCTTGTGTGTAAAGTATCTAAGGGAGGGGTTTTCATGGAAGCTGGCACATAGCTGGAGATGTATTTCACTTTTCAACTTCTTTTTTGCAGACATTTATGCAGGATGATCTTGTGTACATCCAAAGGCTTATGGAATTTATTTAAATGTAATTTATAAAATAGTGTGCTTTGCTGGTATTTCTGATCTCTTGTATTCTAGGGACATAAATTAGAATTTTTGACAGATTTCTTTGTGTGCTGGTACCTCTCATTCATTGCAGCTGATGATTAGTTAAGGCAGTTATTGTAAGTGGTGTTTAATTAGTGCAGCAAAGGAATAGAGACTTGTTCAAAATATCCTCATGGGGTTTCTCAGGAAGGTGTTTGCAGAGCTCAGACTGCATTTGTTTCTAGTAGGACTGAAAGAGTTCATTGACGCTGAAATTACTGATTTTATTACAGATATCCCACTTAATACTGTAAATCAGTATATAATATAAAAGTCTTTGGAAGATATGAACTGTTACTTGTCATTGTTTAACAGAGTACTGTGGATTAATTTGTTTGAAGAGCCCAGGCCAGAATTTCTGCTTTATTAAAGCAGTGTAGGAATAAGGATATAAGATTCTACATCCTTCTTCACTGAAGCCATACAAAATTATTGGCAGGAATGCTAGTTATAGATATAATTTCTAAGTAAATGAGGTGTGGATTCCAGGGTTATGCATACTTTGAATTAATCAGGCGAGAAAATTAATGTGGTTTTGTGCCACATTGCATGAGTCACAGAAGAAAATTAATAATCTAATGTTTTTATCAATTCAGACTCTGGCTAGTTTGGCAGCTTCTGGAGATGGAAGATTTTTGTTAGGTTCTCCTAAAAAACTGCTTCAGTTTATTTCAGTTTATTTCAGTTTATTTCTTAGACTGCAAAATCAAATTGCCTTACTTTCATTGCTGAACCAAACCCTCAGTGTGGGGTGGCTAAGTTAACACTGTACTTATTTATTTCCTGAAGTTCCTAAGTAACTCAGTGTTGGCTTTTCTGCATAGCAGTGCTGGGTCATGGCAAAGTGGGGGAACACAGACCCCTGCTGTATTATCTGTCATCTCTGCTCAAGCACTTGCCTTGTTCTCCATGTAGGTAATGAATAATCTGCTTTGGTGCTGACTTTGTTCTTTGGGCACTGCAAACCCTGCACTAAGGAAAGTGATTTGTATTAAAAAGCACAAGCACTGACCTTCACTGAAGTCCAGCAGAACTCTGTGAGCAGTTGCAGAGGACAGCCACTTCCTCTTTCATCTGGGCATCCTGCAAGAACCTTTGAGATGTGACTTTCAAAATCAGTGTCCCCTGGCACAGCTCTGCAGACAGTGGAGTCAGGGAGAGCTTTATTCCAGTGGGAGCAGTCAAGCCTGAACTGAATGTTCTGCTTTATATGTCAAAGTTGCAGGAATGAGTTACAAGAGCAAAGCTGTTTGAAATAATTCAGGATGTTGGAAATAGAGAACGCTCAGCTTCCATCAGTGAATGATGTACAAAACCCGACAAATATGCTCAGAAAGAGAATAACAGAAAATGCTCTCTGTGTCTGCAGTAGCACGTGTGTGCTACTCTGCTGGAAAGTGCAGAGGAAACCAAAAAAAGAAGAAAAAAAAAGCAGTGGCAATACCAGGTTGTCAGTGTAAGTGCCACCAGCATGAGGGGCCTCTGGGGGCTGAAATCAGGCTCAAAAGGCACTTGGGGAGCATTTAAGGCCAGAGCCTGGCCATCAGCTCAGAATCTGCTGTTACTAGTGTGGGCTGCGGTATTTCTACAGTTGCATTTAAATAAATGGAGCAAACCTAAATGGCATTTTTACTGAAAGGAGACACCAGGAGAGAGTAAGTAATAAAAAGCAGCACAGATTGGGCATTCAGTGTGTGGTGGGAGCTGCAGGTGCTCTCTGGAAGGAGCAGTGAGCACTCTCCTCTGGTAGTGTTTTCTGTCGTGCCAGCTCTGTCTCTGAACTCGCCCGGGCTCTGTTTGTGTTCACTAACCCCAATTGTGCTCCAGGGTGTTCCTGCAGTAGCATAAAGGATGACCTCTTGTATCCAGCACCTTTTTGCATGGGTGGAGTGGAGAGCAGCTCTCCGTGAACCTTCAGCTTGTGCTTCTCCATGCTGCTTCCTCTGAACGCTCCTCTCTCTCTGGCGCTGCCTAACTCTGACTCTGGCTGTCCATGGGGTTTTCCTTTGTGCTTGATCTAACCATGTGGTAGAACAATACAAATGGAACATGGTTCTGTCAAGCACCATGGAAGGCTGCATACTCCCTGCAGCATGGCATGCCTGGATACTTCTGCTGGGGCAGAAGCATCAAAAGGTGAGAGATTCCCTTTCCCTTTCCCTCTCCGCTCGGTGGAACTGGAGGAGTGTTTCTAACCAGGCTCCCAGGGAGCCACAGGGGTCTTTGCACAGACTTTCCACAGGGCTTGCATGCAGAATAACCATTTCTAAGTAATTAATCTGTTTAATTGCTCTCACAATGAAGGAGTCAAGTGTTCTATTGGTTAATAATATTCAAGGGTGATTCCAGCCATACCTACAGAGATTAAAAATCACTTTTGTCTCCTTACCCTGTGCATAATGTAAGCTGCATCTGTCTGTTTGAGCTGTCCACTGAATCCTTCTCCTTGAGATACACTTTGGATGCCATTTCTGCAACAAGACACCTGCCACTCAGTGTAACTTTGGACCTGCTCTGAGTGTGCTGGCATTGCATTGTGAACAAATATAATGCAAAAAAGCTTCAGAAGAGTCTGCAAAGAATTGTTTTCATCTCTTGAAAATGACATGGCTAACATGGCCTGTTTGGGAACACCACTATCCAATAATTCCAGAGGGCAAAGCTGAGTCAGCAAATCCAAATGGGCCATTTTAGCTTTGACAGCTTAGACAAGATCTTCAAAATACTTCTGCCCTAACTCCCCACCCCCCTACACAAAGATAATGACTCCTTTTCATAAAGGACTTTGAGAGTCTCATACAGAAGTTTTCTTACATTGAAATATTTCCTTGTCTTGCAAATTTGTCACATCTCTATTGTGGAGCTGTCAAAAGAAGGACATACAGGATTCTTAGATTTTATCTGCAGTTACTGATAAAAATTAACACTAGCAATGTGAAATTGTGGCCAAAAATTGCACTTCTCTTTTATTCGCTGTGAGAATTGTAGTCTTGTGGTTGTATGAAGAACTTTTGAGATTCCTGGGTTTTTCATTCGAGTTTTAGACCAACTGATCTCAATGGTCATATTTTTGGTGCCAAATTTGATACAGCTGGATCATTTCCTAGAATGAATGTGTCAGGTCACTTTTGAGACAGCCTGATTTGTAGCAGAACAGATCCTCCAGAACTCCTTTTAAGTCCTTTGGACAAAGCTAAGTTTTAAAAAACTGAAATCAGGTTTTCTAAATAATGCTTTAAAAGAAGAGGAGGACAAAAAGGTATTTCTCTCTGTTGCCTGATTTTCCATGTGGGTATCAGAAAGGCACAAGGAATATTTGAACACTTGGAAATGAGACGTTTCCTTATCTCAGTGCTGCTGTTCTGTAGAATGCCACGGTGTGTTTGTTTTATGGTAATATGAAATCACAGTACCTGATTGATAATAAGAAATCACAGTACTTGTCACATTGGTTGTGAAATAAAAATGTCATCAGAGTAACTAACAAATCAAATAACTACAACTGTCCTCAGTTACACACAGGCCTTGCTGTTGCCTTGGCTACTTGTTTTGCACCAAGCTTTAATTCTTCCTAATTTGGGGAATTGCTAGAGACTCCCGGGTCATGTTCTGTCCTGCATCTCTTCTCTGTGGCTTTCCATGGATGATTTTGTAGTGCACAAGAAGGATTCCATGCCTGTGGTGGTGAGCTGTGCTTCCTGAGTCCTGTTGTGTTCTCTCAGAGCCCGGCAGTCAGGAGGAATGGATATATGTGCTTAAACAGCTCTGCAAGCAGATGGCTGCATTTCACATTTCTATCCCAGATGGGAATATCTTAATAGAGCAGCCACCTGTCCAAGTGATCTCAAGGCTCAGGTCAAACAGTAAATTTTATCTAGTCTTTGGCAGGTGATTCTTGCTGTCTCTCAGGCTAAGAGATGGCTGAGTACTTGCTGAGCACATACAGGCTGTTGATTACTTTTGACTCGTGATTACCTGAGTAACTCTTGTTTAAACTCAAAAAGGAAAAAAAAAAGAAAGAAAGAGAGAGAAGGCTCAAAAAGTGTGAAGGTGATGTTTGCTCCCTTTCTGTCCTGCTGAGCTGAGGCCTTTCTCCTGTTTCAGTGGTGGTAGCTGTGGACAGATGCCCAGGCAGCATCAACTTCTTCGAGCTGCTGCAGTGTGGAAGGTTGTGTGCCTCACCATCAGGAGAGTGGGTGCCAAGTCAAAGTGTGATAAAATTCTTTATTAGTTCAGCCAAAAAGCTTGAGAGAAAACCAAACATTTATTTTTCACCCTCCAATGTTATACACTGCTTTTTCTCCTTCATAAAGAATTCACTCCCCCACCTCTTTTTTCCCGTGGGAAGGTGAATCTTGTATCCATCAGCAGACCAAGAATTTTACTTAATAAATGTTTACCCTATGAAACTTTACATTGTTTGTGATTATTTTTTTCAACAAAAGCTTTTACTAGGAAACTTGGTAATGCTTCTTCAAGGTTAAAGTGGAGATTTCCAAGACACTTTCTGATCACTGATTGTTGGTGGGTTATTCAATGTGTACTGTAATTGTAGCAATTTTAATAAACTCTTGTTCTGATAACTGTTTGTCTTTGGTATTGTTTCCAAGGAATCATAAACAACCAAACATTCTGATTACCCAGCTTGGAATGTCTAGGACTGGAAATAAAATGTTAATTTTTTTTAAAAGGACAAGTGTTTAAAGGATAATGGTGTGGGGAAACTCAGTCTGTATTTTTATAATGCTTAAAAATGCCCACTGGTCCTCATGCTTTAAGTGCTGTGCTGTCAGTGAAGTTGCACTTTAGATGTATAATTTATAATAAGCACAAAAACCACCAAAGAATTTAGCACCACTGAAGTAGTAAGGTACAAATCTGTATGTCAACGTTCCCATAATGCAACTTGGAATTACAAAACTAAACCAAAGTGTGGCTGTGGGATCAAAGTGTTAGATTGCCTGTAGAATTGCTTTTTTTCACTGCATCACCCTGTGGAGATAATGCATAACATAAATTGAAATAATAGTGGATTTAGGAAATGTCTTTTTTCTTTAGTAATAGTACATGGTCATAAAATGGGCAGTGGTGTATCTATCAGTCAGGAAGGAGAAGCAGGTGATGAATGCCATCAAGTCCATAAGCAAATATCAGCTTGGGTTTAAATTTTTGTTGATGTTTTTGGGTTCTTAAAACATTTGTTCAGCTCCTCTCTCTGAGAAAGCCTTGTAATTGACTTTTAAAAATTTGGAAACCTTGAAAAATGCTTCTTGGTAATTACAATCCCTGGGGCTTGCACAGGGCTCCTGCAATGGTTCTGGTGCTTCCATTATGAAATACGAAGTGAGTGGGCAGGAGTTGCATGGTGGGGGTTTGGCAGCATTTTGCTTGCACACACATTTATTAATCCTCCTGGTTCCTTGAAGCACTGAGATCGAGTTTCCAACCTGCTGCTATTAAACAAGGAAAACCAAACCTGAAAAGGACAGATTAGTTCACTGAGCCTAATTGGAAAAGCATTTCATTAGAATGGGTCAAAAACCCAGTCAAAGAGGTCTGGCAATCACAGTGTAATGGTACATCAGGGAGTGCTTCTCACTAAGTATGCTCTACCCATTCCTTAATTAAAATGAAAATGATTTAAACTGCTATTACTTTCCTTTGCTGTTTGTTTAACATAGTTAATAAAGATATCTAATTGTTGGAAAGTTGACAAGGTTGTCTAATAAAAGATTGCTCTGAAAAACAGCTCTAATTGCTGAGGTCTGAACATTTGGGACTTTCAAATGATATCTTTAAAAGTCTTTTGTCATTTGAATTCTTTCATGAGATGCCTTTTCCTTGTTGCTGGACTGAATTCCAAATGGGAAAAAAGTGACTTTGCTGGAAAATACCTTAACAGGTAGGCTTGTTAGACAAGGAATTATTCTGTTAAGAGGAGAGTGAAAAACCAGGGACAAGACTTGGGAGCAATTTTAAAAATTGCTGAGCACAAGTCCTTGGCAAGTATTAGAACTGTGTTCAGGAGCTGGGGATGACAGGAGGCGATGCTGAGGGTGGATTCCATGGTTCCTCTGGTTGCTGCAGTTCTCAACAACTGTTTACTGGAATATATTTTCCTTTTATTGCAGGCTCAGAGGATTACAGAAGTAAATTCACTGGGAAGTGCTTCATGGACCTTGTCTGTCCCGAGAAGTGTCGCTGTGAGGGGACAGTCGTGGACTGCTCCAACCAGAAACTCACCCGGCTGCCCACTCACCTCCCTGAGTACACCACTGACCTGTGAGTGTGCCTCTGCCAGGGGTGTTCAGCTGCCCTTGTTGGTTTTTCTAACTTTTAAAGGCTGTAAAAGCAACTCAGATAATTAAAGGCACCTCCTACTTTTATCCCTGTGTGAAAATGGGAAAACTATTTTTATTTTAGAGTTGCACCACAATTTTCATTTCCTTAGCATTTATGCCAGCTGTGGGGGTGAGGAAGGAGCATGGCCCTGTGCACCAGCCCTGTGTCCTCCTCCAGTGCTGGCCAGGCCCAAGCTGTGTCCTTCCTGTCCAATCTAACCTGGAGTCTCTGCCTTTGCACCTGGCCGTTTTTATTTAAGGAATGGTTTTAACCATTTGAGTGAATCTGTGATTGGGAGCTCATTCCATCTCAGCATTGCCTGCTACTTGGGTGGAACAGGTCTTATTAAGCTAATACAACTTCAAGACATTTGAGTATGAGAAAACATTTTTATTGCTTAGCAACTGAAGATTCTGGTTCTTTTCTTGCATTAGTAGCCCCTTCAAACAGAATTTTTCTTTTTCTGAGTTAGTGTCGTATTTATTGTACTTATTCTATTTAAAACCTCATAAAAATTATTGATCTGAAGTTAAGGAAAAATATGAGAGACATCCAGAAACACAGCAGGGACTCTACAAAGCAAAATGGAGCTATGTGCAGTCAGAGAATGAATTTACATGCCAAGCCTGCCAAGACAGTGGTCTTCATTCATTTTGAAGATGAGCAGACTTTTATAGGAAAGGCCCTGAAATCAGAGCCCTTCTGGTTGCATGGACCCCATCTCCAGCTGTGTGCCTGGTGCAGCAGAATGCACCACAGAGGTTCAGTCACGCACAGGAGGTTTGTGTGTAATGGATTAGCTCAATAATTCCTTATCTCATGCATTGGGAGATGAAGGGGCTCTGACACTGTCCTTTGGCATTACACTCTTTAAGGCATCCTGGGCTTTCACTGTAGATAGTCCTCTGTGTCCCTTTTCCTTCAAAGCTAAACTCTTTTACCTGTAGGAGCCTGGGGGAGATGGCACAGAGTGCCTTGCTTAACAAAGGTCATGGTTCTCTGTGTGGCAGCCCTGAATGTCACAGGGATGTATCTACAGACATCTGTGAAGCATTAAATATCTCTTTCTTTGTTCCTCTCAGGCGTCTGAATGACAATGACATTTCTGTTTTGGAAGCTGTTGGACTCTTCAAGAAATTGCCCAACCTCAGGAAAATGTAAGTCTGAGTTGCTTGTTAGAATACATGCAGCCTTGGATTGGAAGGAAGGAGGAAGGGGTTTTTTTATTACTGCAGTAGTAGAAATCACTTTTTTAATGTGAGTTTAACAAAACTGAAGGAGTTCCCTGTTGGATGGACAGGCACAGTTAAACCACACTGACAGATGAAGACCCCTAGGCTGACATTTCAGTGGGTTTTTAAGGCTACATGTCTTAGTCTTTCACTCAGAGACTGACAGGAATTCTGTCCCAGAGTTTATTCCACTGTATGGTTATTGTTGGAGATGACTATGACATTTAGCATTTTGGTTTTGTCTCTCGAATGTATTGTGTGCCTCCATCTGTGGTGTGGTTGTTTCAAATAGTCCAAGGAAAATAATATTACAAGATATGGACAATGGCAGCTTCTGGTGATCATTATTGGTTTAGAGAGGAGAATAAATTAGCAAACATATAGATCAGTCATTCAAATATAGCTGTATAATTCTGCTGACAGTCCTGGCACAGTGCATTGTATATATTTAATAAGAGCAGTGTTTTGGAAAGAGAATCATATGTCAGATACCTGCTGATAGTCTTCAAAATGGATCCTTCTGAAGTTATTTAAAGTTTTAACCCTATATGCCTATTGCTAATGTCTCATTTAACTGTTTTAAAACCTTTTAGTAAGGTTTTATTGTCTGGATCAAGCTAATTTAGGGAACCCAACCAAACCAGGCAATTTGTTCTGCATTTGTTTCACGTGGTTTCTGCCATCTGGAGCTTCCTGGCCATTTGAACCCCTGTGAGATCTCAGGGGCTTTGGAGGCAACTGTAGTGGGATTCTTTTTATTTCTGCAAGAGTTTCAGATGCAGCACTGCAGGCTTGGGGTGGGGTTGTGTTTGTGTAAGTACAGGCTTGGGGAACTAATCACAAACATTTGCCTCATGTTTTATGAATGATCAATAATTTGTAGCTACAGTGCACTCAGAAAATGATGTTGACATTGTTAAGTGCTCTGTTCCCTGTGTAAGTAGATAGTAAACAGGAATGAAAAATGCATGCTATATAAGTGTATACACAAACTGGAAAGCATCTGTCCTCATCAAACCTTCAGGATTTATGTTCTGAAAATTGGAATAATTTGTTTTTATTTAAAACTTACTGTAGGGAAGTACAGTGCTGTCCCTCCTGTCCTCATCGATCACTCAGAGGGAGGGAGACCTCGACAGGGGCTGTATTTTGGGCATAAATCCAACATGAAACCGTTGTGAGAGTATTTTTAAGAGTTTGTTTTTTGTGAAACAAAAGATTCTTTTATCTGTCCTTGGTAGCTGCTGAGATCAGAGGTGTGCAGGAGCAGGTCAAACTCATGGCAAAAGGAAGCTGCACCCTACAAAGGATCTCTTGCTGCGTTTTAGTGGCAGCCTCCAAGCAGAGGCTCTTTAGGAAATCTTTGTAGCTGAACTCATTTCTTTTGTTCTACCTGATGCTCTAAAGAAATTTCTCCATTTTAATTAAAGGGATTTTCTGAAAACAGTGGCTTTTCATATGAAGTACAAGGGTTTCAACCACAGCTTTACTCACTGGCCTGATCCCTAAAAAAGCCAGATCGAACTTATTTTCCTGTTTCTTCCATTTTGTGAAAAAATGGTTACCAGGAAGAAACAAGCAAACAAACCCTTTCCTTCCAAGATATTATTTGACCTTTACTAGGCCAAATCCTTCTGCTAATGAAAGGCCCCTCTCCACCAAGCAAGAAGGGAAATGTGGGAGTGCCTCAGATGGGATTGCTGCTGCTCGTGGTCCTAAAGCAGCAGCTGTGTGTGGCAGAGTGACAGGCTCAGGGTCTGCACTGGGGCTCACTGCTGCTGCTAAATCAGAGAGGAAGAACATTGTTCCAATCCCCATTTTTTAGTGTGTATAAGGGACAAGAAACCTAACTATTACTTGATTGACAGTATTGACTCTGTCTCATCATATATTCCTTGTCTGCTTAAGTGTTAAAGGCAAACAGCAGGTGGAGGAATCTGTCTGGAAATGGAATTGCTTCCTAGGCTTAAGAAAACAGCTCAGAGCTTTGCCGTGGCAGGGCCTAAATTATTAGCCTAAATAATACAATTTTTTTTCTTTATTTTTTTCTCTGAAATACTCTTTTTTTCCTGAAATTAATCTGAATATCTGTAATATGGATACCTGAGGGGTATTTGAATGCTTGTCCTCTGGTTGTCTTTCACTTGAGTTTAGGACTACTGACAGATCCATGCCAAGGAACTTGGAAAATAAACTTCATTTCAGAGAGCCACAGGTTCCACTGTGGCTGGTAAAGCTCCAGCAGAATTCCAGAGAGAGTCAAAATGATGGGGGAAAAAGGGAAGTGTCAGACCACCTTTGTAGTATGTGGTAGCACCAACCCCTCCTCTAATATGTAATTAGCTGTTGTGTAGTAATTTGTCTGCAAATAGTCCTCCTAAGATGAACCTTATTGTATGATGTGTCAGCCTAGGGTTTAATACATTTTAATGCAAAATAAAATTGAATTCTTGATATAAAAGTGTAAAGGTCAGAGATACATAACGCAATGTGATGCCACATTTTGCTTAGGAATTAAATAGCTAAGATTACCCTGCTAGTTTATAAAAGGTTAACATATCTGAATGTGCCTAAAAAAAAAAAAAATTCAATAATTAGCTGCGAAATCCCATATACATAATGTGGTTTTCACAACCTAAATTTTAATTTTCTTTGTGTTTAATACTTTTTACAGTAGAATGAAAAGATTAGCGTAGATTCTTCTAGACAGGTCTAATCCAGTCCAGAAGTAATTTACTGGGTTGTCCAGTGATCTCTGTTTTGCTTTCATTGTGTTTTTACTGTATGGCCTTGCCTGATCTTGCCTGTGCAAAGGGAAAGCTGAAGACTCTGAAGTTCCATCCCACTGATTTCAGGCTCCAAGGTCTGTGTTGCTGATATTTTACAGTGGTTAGCAAAGAGCACTTGGAATCTGCCTGGAGAGCAGGAGAAATACAAGGATGCATTCCTGAGCTCTTTAGGAGTGGGAACAGCTCCAGGACTTGGACTTTTAGGGGTGTCCTAAAGAGGCTCCAGGAGCTGCTGCCCTCCAGCCATGGGAGCTGGAAGCTGCTGCCTTTCACAGGGAATTATGTGTCCAGTGTGAGATCTTCTCACTCAACACATGAGGTCTCATGTCAGGTAGGGAGAGGGGAGACGTCCCTGTTCACAGAGGTGAAGTTTTGACTTCTATGGAAGGAAACAGTTCATTTCTTGCAGCAACCACCAAATTCAGCATGAAGCAAATGCTGGGAACCCCACCACTCCCTGGCAATACCTCAGCTGTTAATTAGAGAAAAAACCTTCCAGTGCCTGGGGACTCCCATGGCAGTGGGAGCCTGGAGGGGTCTCCTGGCCATGACAGGTTCAAAGTCCAAAACCCCCCAGATATCTGACCCAGAGGGAGCACAGAGAGACCCTGCGTGCTGAAATGGAATACTGACCCACAGGCAGAGGCTGGAGCCCCCAGATGCCATTTCTAGAGCTTGTCCACTCCCCTGTGCCTGCAGGAAATCAGTGGCCATTCCCTCTGAGGTCCCAGCAGCTGTTTCTGCAGGGAAAAAAATCAGCAATGAGCTCACATTCCAAATAGAAAGGTGAACTGCCATATTTCATGCACTGCTAGGGAGAAAGGGGATTGACCTCTTCTCTTGAGAACAAGAGTAATGAAAAATGTTTACCTCAAAACCTGAAAGGGTCATCTAACAGTTCATTCAGTTAAGTCTTGCCAAAGTTACAAAGTGAACGTATAATATGGTCTTTATTATAAGAAATGTCAGGCTGTCTTGCCAATAGCTGGTACTGCCAACCCACCTCCAGCATGTAATTGCCTTTGGAGGCTTAATTTGGCTGTAAGTATTTCTGCTAGATTGAACTGTATGGAGTGTCAGACCAGGATCTGAACATTTTACATGTGAAATAAAATTGAATAATGACAAAGTTTGTGGACTAGAAGTCAGCTTCAAAACCAGGATATCAGGTTTCTGGGGGAGGCAGAAGTAGTTTGTGCCCTTGGAAACAGCTGTTACCTGTTGTTCCTTCCCCTAAGCATGAATTTTGCCATGGCAAATGAGGTTGCAGTCATCTGTCGCTTGTTACACAGAAACAGACTTTATTTTCTGGAAATGGGGTTGAGGAGAGTGTTGTGCTTTGTGGCGTTTGGGCTCATTGTGTTTTTTACAGCAAGGCCATCACTCTGCTCTGCTGGATGAGTGCAGGGGTGTCACTGGGTGCAATTCACTGTCTGTCTGTAGTATTCAAGGCTTTCAGTGCCATGCAGTTCCTGAGGACAGCTCACACCATCAAACCCAGCCAGACCATTGCTAAAAGCTGTAAAACCCTCTCAGCATCCTCCAGAGGAATGCAGCAGCACTGGGCTTTTCCTCCTCACATGTGCTTAAAGATTCCAAGCACATCTCCAGCAGACAGAAATATTCTAGGGAAACCCCACTCAAAACAGGCTGTTTTTATGATAAAACTGCAGGGTTGGAGGTGACACCAAGCACATCTCTTGTGGTTGCAGATCTCTCTCAGGGGTTTTCCAGATGGGAAGGTGTGTCAGTAACTCAGCAGTGGGGGCTGGAATGCTGACATTGCCCCAGCAGGTACAGCAGGGTGAATGCTTCTGTTAATTCTGAATAGAATCCAGCTTGCTCTTGAAGTTATGAGATCAGCAGAAATAATATTGTTATAAACTTCAGCCATAAAGTAAATAAAATGTGACTGAAAAGTGAGCTGTGTGAACAATGTCACCTTGATAGCTTCTTGATCTCTTCATTTCCTATTCACAGCCCCCCATAAAGCAGACCCAGGCTTTCTGAAAATTTATTTTGACCTCTTGCCCAAAATAAAAGTCTGTAAATAGGATTAATGTTATCACCAGGGCAAATCAGGAAGTCCTTATGGAAAATGCCTTCAGGAGTTACCAGGCTGAGGTCAGGCTGGCTCCCATTTGGGTCCTGACAGAGGGCATAGGAGTCCCAAAGCTCAGTTTCTTTTCCACTGTCTTCCAGGATTTCAAGAAGAATTCCTGGTAGAAGCTCAGTGTTGCAAGAGGATGGGGCTTTTCTGTAGTGGGAGCTTGCAATTAACTGTCAGCAGGTTTTTTTTTCTGATAAAAAAATTCCTTGTCAATTGTGATGATCACATATAAGAGAATCTTTTAGAACTGGGAAGGGTGGAGTTAGAGGTCTCAGAGTTGCAGACCAGGCAGAAGGTCTGCAGTGCTACAGTGCTTTCATTTTTTAAGCTTTATACCAGCTGATTATTTTTCCTGGTAACTCTAAACTGAAAAGTATGTAATTTCTCATGTTTATTATTCTAGCTGTTCAGACTTTAAGAGGAAACTTTTTTTTTCCCCTTTGGTGACTGAATGTTGTCATCTACCACTTTTTGTTGCATTCTGATATGGGAAACTCCAGTTCAGGAAGACAAATAACAAAATGCAGGTTGGCAGAACATCTGCTTTGACAATACTCCAGGCAGGATTGCAGGACTGTAACATCTTTACCTATTTATTACTGCAGAGCTTCTCCTTTCTCTGCCTTGCAACTTTGATTTCAGCATAATGTTGGATTTTCAAATCTTTTGCATGGGAAAGGTATTTTTAATTGGCTTCTTCTGAGACTGCTGGCATATTTATGGGTAATTCTGTCTTGCTGAAAAGATCAGGCATTATTAACTCAAATGAGCAGAGTTGCCTATCTGCTGAAGTCCTTTGGCAGCAATTAAAATTCAGATGTTAGCACTGTATAAAGGTGCCAATTCCTTTGCAGATGGTGGCCAGCTTTTGTCTCCAATATTTGCTCTTTTCTGCCTTCAGTATCTAATAGACCATTACAATTGCCCCCATGTTTTAATACGTGTACCTAAATATCTTTTACATGGCAAAAAGTAACTAATAAACTTTACAACTACAACTGTAGGTCAGTTTGCAATCTGCAAAGTCTTTGTCTATTATAGTAACTCACCCTCCCTTCCCACCACAAACATTTACTTACTTATTCTGTGCAAATGTGCATCGTGGCATGATCTTTACCAGGAGGGGCATCTTTGGGAGAATTTATTTATGCCAGCATTCAGAAGAGATGCTGAGCTATAAACATTTCCACTAGAGAAATAGCTGAGCCCCAAAATTAAATGCATATGTCAGAATATCCTCCCTTGACTTGCTTTGACACTGAACATAAACTCTTCATGTGAGCGTTAGCACAAAGCACTAAACTTCTGGAAAGAGAAATCTGCCTGTAAGTATTTCTAGATGTTTTTATGTTATTTTTGGCTGATTGCTGGCGTGCTCCTATTCTTTCTGATCACAAGAAAGCACAAGAGGTGATGGGCCACATGCTGTAGGGCCCACTCTCTGACAGTTGTTCAGCAGACATAAACCAGTGTACTCCAGTTTCCCACATGAAACATATTTCCAAGGCTCTTTTTTAAATTTTATTTTATTAAGTGATGACTTCTGAAAAGAGCAAGACCCACATTATTTCTATCTGAGGCCAAGCTGTCCTCTTTCCATGTCTTCTGTCAATTTTTATCCCAGTTAGATTGCCAGCTCTTCTGAGCAGAGTAGCCCAGGTGTTAATCTGATACCTTGTCATTTGTTTTATATCACCTGGAATTGGATTTTGAAACTATTACTCATGCTGTGTCTGTACTGGGATCATTTCTGGAATAATGTGCTATTCTGCATGAGTAATGGTGTTGGAATTTAGCATCTTCTTGGGAGCAAGAATAGATCTTGTACTTTCTCCTTTTTGTTGTAGATAGTAAAACAAAGAGCAATGTTTCCTGTCACAGACCTCAACAAATAGAATTATTCATCATAATCTATACAGGACATCATGGGAGATATTTGAAGGACTCAGGCTCAAAGTTTTAATATGCTTAAGGCCTTCTATATAGATGTTTTAAATTATTAAATGCCATTTATTTTTATGCATCTCCGATGGCACTTTTATCATTCAGAAATTGTCTGTTCATGGGGGTTTTTACAAATATGAAATATTCAAAAGATTAATTTTGCATTTCAGGAGAACTTCATTTGACTTTGTAGATCAAAGTTTTCTAATATGGATCTATAAGCAAACATCTTGAGACTGTATAGGCAGAGTAAATATTTAGAAAATAATGCTGTGTATTGAAATGGCTGTGAATTGACAATTAAGTGATACTTGTTTCATTTTGAGTGGTGTTTTTTTTTATTGAAGTGCACATACTAAAGTTGGTATCAGATACATGGTACAGTGAATAAAAGTGGTCCATATTTCAATTTGTGACACCATTTCAATGGCAGTAACATTAACTGACTCTTTCCAGATGAGCACCCACACCCAAGCATTGTCCATAACTTCATGGACATCAGGTGCTGGAAACTCCCACTTACTGTTTCCAGAGGCATGGATAAGAAAGAACTACATGAGGTGTTAAAATCTGGTAGCTGCATTAATTGAAATTATCTTAATATAGCTGAAATAATTGTGGTTTTGATGGGTGCAAGGGAGCTATTTGTAAGAACAGTAGGAATACCTTTGAATTTCTGGATGCTTTCCTTGGTGGATGAGTAAATATGTCTCTCTAGATAACCACTAAAAAACCAAATTCTTCCTATCTCCCTCCCTCCAGTGTGATGTTTGGAATAAAACACTCCTGATTTTCTTACTGTCACTGGGTGTGTCCTTCCAGAAATCTGAGCAACAACAAGATCAAGGAGATCCGGGAGGGCGCGTTCGACGGCGCCGCGGGCGTGCAGGAGCTGATCCTGACAGAGAACCAGCTGGAATCCGTGCATGGACGGATGTTCCGGGGGCTCACGGGGCTGAAGACCCTGTAAGTGAGAGAGAGCCCTGCCTTGGTTCCTCTCTGGGCAGGGTGGGAGGGCTCAGGCTCAGCAGTGCCTGCTAAAATATCTGTTATTGCACAGCCAGAGCTACTGCTGGGCCTTGAGGGTTTCAGTCTATCTCTAGTCCTGGGCAGGTTTGAGATTTATGAGCTATTTCTGTAAAAGGGACAGATTTTCACAGGACTGACAGGATGGGGAGCCTGTCATGTGTCAAATTTGTGCACTTCCAGTCATTTAATGCTTTTATTATTTTGGTATTTCCTGTGGAAACAAGACGTGTAGGAACGTGTTTGCTGTCTCTTTGTCCATCCTCCCACTGTTCCTCCACCCAAATTGGAGCTGTGCTGTAGAAAGAAAGCACTTGGCTAGGTGGGGCTGTCAAGAAATAGACTCTAGGAATCAAAATACAGTTAAAATCTGCAATTTATTCATTAGCAAAAAATACTACTTATGTTGCAAGGTATCATGATGCAATTAGTACAGTCCTTACTCAAGTGTAAAAAGAAACTCAAGTTTCATTTCAAGGGCTTTGTTCTGTGATGACAAATATGGAACTTTTGCTGTTCCATTAACATTTTTTGTGGTTACAGCCATCTGTTCTTCAATTTAATGTATGCACTTTACTAAGGGATTTGAAAATACTGCCCATAGATATTAAATTAATTTTTATACTGTAAAGCAGCCTGTGGCAGTGCTGCTAAACAAAATTCAGCATTTTTTAATAAAAAGATGCTTAACATTCAAGCTATCCTGCTGACCTGACCTACATTTCCCCCAGCTGATAAAGCAGTCTAAATATACACAGCATGATATGAGGATTTGTGAGTCTAAGTTTTCTTTCAGGAAGGGCACACAGTGCATGGTGAACCATGATATGAAACCAAAGGGTTTGGCTTGAGGGACATATATTGCTATCCATTAATTGACTTTCTTTCAGCATTAAAATAGTAGTTTTTTGCAAAGGGGCTGCATTTGTCAGGGTCATGGTCCAGCTTTTAAAAGGCTGTGTGTTCCTGCAATGTAA
Organism: Hypocryptadius cinnamomeus; assembly: GCA_013400635.1. Taxonomy (NCBI): domain Eukaryota; kingdom Metazoa; phylum Chordata; class Aves; order Passeriformes; family Zosteropidae; genus Hypocryptadius; species Hypocryptadius cinnamomeus. Next base: position 208,754 of record VYZP01009671.1, read on the forward strand.
GAAATCACTGTGCAGGACACATTGGCATTCAAATTCATCTACCCCATCTTGCAGTTCTGCTGCCTGATGCATTCCATACAGGGCAGGAGAAATGTTTCCTGCTGCTCCTGAGCCACTAAGAGCCTTATTCTCTCATTTACTGCCTGTTCATTTTAGAGCTTGTGCTCTTGACCTGGCAAGGGGTGTCTGTGCCCTGTGATTCTTTCCTGACACAGTTTCACCCCAGCTGCAATCCCAAAATTACAGAGACCGTGGTGCCTCTGGTGGTAACTGCACAGAGCAGTGATGCAAAAGCAGCACAGTGTTCAGCCCCAAACAGGCAATGTCTGTGATGACACTGTCAATGTTTTCCCAGCCATATCTAAACTCTCTCTGGTGATTTTCAGGTAGCATTGATGTAGCATTTCAATGCCCAGCTGGCAGATACCAATCTGAGATTTAAATTCAAACTCCTGAAGGAGTCTGAATTTCCACTGTTCACTGCATGAATCTGATACCCAGGAGTTCACCCTCCTCAGTTTGGAGGATCAATTCACTGCAACAGCAGCAGGAGCTGCATGTATTTTGTGGGTCTTTGGTAGTGTGCTTTAATTACTGAATGATTTTTCACCTAAGTGGGAATATCACAACAGTGCAGTGATGTTTACAGACCCAGATATTGATTGGCATGCAGTGTAACAAATACACATGAGCCTTTTTTGCAATGGAGTGAAACAAGATGCTCCAGTCTTTCAGATTAATTGGTCTTTATTGTCGAGCTCATTGTTACCATAACAACTCAGAGAGATGAATCTTCCAAAACACAGCACTGATTTATCTGGTACAAGCACCAAGCAAAGACCATTTTATAGAATAATTACTGGGTTTTGTCTTCACAATTAATGATGATAATGACATTCCAGAGCTTGTGCCAGGTCTGGAAATCTTTCCTAAGATATTCCTTGATTTTTGATGAGGATGCTGTTTTCTTCTATACTTTTGCAGTGTGGATTACAAAAAACATCCAGGACATGAGCAGAAGTTATGCATAGTATTGTTATTGTCACACACTTCTGGCAGTCTTTCTCAAGTCATCTCTGAAATACATCTCAGCCTACTCTCAGATATTTATTAAATTGAGCCTTTAGTTTTTATTTCAGGTTTGTCACTAGTAATAACTTTAATTGCATATTGCTTTCAGATGTGCAGTTCCCATCAGCCTCTAACATTGAGTGGAAGAGATGCATTTTAAATTCACAAGACCGTGTTTACATGGATTTAACCCTCCTCTAGCTGTGTTCTACTTCAGCAATCAGTAAAAACAGAACCATTTCCAAAGCATCTCTTGATGCCCTTCGTAAAGCACCTCCCATCCTGAAATTATAGCCCCTCCCAGTTGTTCCTAATTCCCTGTTTTATTCCTTGTAGGATGCTGAGGAGCAACTCCATCAGCTGCATAAACAACGACACCTTTGCTGGCCTGAGCTCAGTGAGGCTGCTGTCTCTGTATGACAATCACATCAGCACCATCACCCCTGGAGCCTTCAGCACTCTGGTCTCTTTGTCCACAATGTGAGTTATCTTTTTATGGCATGAACATGTCATGGTGCTGTTCTTCTGTGCTTTCCTTTCAAAAAAAAACAATGTTTCATTTTATATGGAAAACCTCATCTAGGGAAAGAAAACTCCATCCTGCTGAAATTGCAGGTTTGGAGGTACAAGGTGTTATTTTTATTTTTAAAAAAAATGGTTGGTTTCAGCTGGAGTGGCTGAAAACACTTGGAGGTTGCCAGCCTCAACTGGCTGTGTTTTGCAGTGTCATAGCCCAGTGCAACGTGCAGGAAAAGGTCATGTAAAACCATTTCTGCAGATTCAAAGAGTGTATCTTATCACACACACAGCTCCCTGAAGCTGCTTTAGTGTCAGTAGAGGCTGATTTTGTAAGAACAGCTTTCTTGGATTTCAGTTAAATTAGTTAAACATCAGAAGTCTACTAGCTAATTTTTAGATTTTCAGAGCATCTGAAGAAGACAAAATAGTCAAATCTTACTGAATGTGAATTTGAAAATCCCAACCTAAGCTTTATTTTAATTTTCTTACACTTCTCAGTCATTCTTTGAAAAATTTCCCATGCTTCTTAAATACTTTTAAATGGTTTTTTAGTGTGTCCATTTTAATAAAGTACAGACTGATAAATATGGAAAGAAAGTCTGCCTTTTGTTTCCAGCTGTGAGAGGGGACCCTGGTGTTGCTGTTAATGGAAAATGTCTGTCTTGAAAATACAGCCTAATTGTCCAGTCAAAATAAACTCTCAATCCTATTGCATTTCAGGATTAGAAAACATTCTTCATCATGTTTGGGCAAAAAAGGAAGTGTTGAATCTCAGCTGTTTTGTTGCTGACACTTTCCCTTTGCTGTGGCAACTTTTCACCAGCAAATCAGTTATCATTTTGGCATTAGCTCTGTGCAGCATAAGGAGCACGGGATTTTCTTTCCTTTAACATTGTGTAGTCCCAAGAATCTCCTTGAAATTGATGGACAAAGAGAGAAACACAAGCAGATTATTTTTGTTGACTGTTTTCAAGTCAAAGCAAGTGGCACTTGCTGGAAGCTTGTTGTCACTGTGCTGCAGTGACACAAGTGACTCCTCTCTGTTGTAGCTGTGCTTCCTCCGTGGCTCCCTTTGTACAGGCACTCTGAATCAGTCTGTGAAGCCCTACCTTGCTTCCATTGGATTGTCCTTGTCATATTTTGTTAGAAAATAGCCCATTTTCTTTTTTCATCTGTGTGAAAAGATTGTTGCGCTTTCTAGCGAGAGCAATTAAAGCTGCTGCTAATTAGAGAGCATTGCTTAGGCACTGATTTATAATCCTGTTGGTCCCTAGCTGTGTCTTGGTGGAAGAGTTTGTTCTTTGACACATTTGCATTCTGTGTTTGATCTACAGGCAGAAGAGGTGTGGTTTTGACTTCTTTAGAGCCTGGGTTGAGGCCATGGTGATTTTTGCCATAAATGCAGAATTAAGCTTTGTTCATTTCATGGCAGCACTCCCCTGTAGGTGGATTTATTGGATGACAAACACCACTGAAGTTAGATGGTGTGACTGTTTTCCCTGTTCAGCCCACACTTTGGGAGCTAATCGAGTACTGTAATGCCTTACTTTCACATCTATCAATGGGAGACGAAAATTCATGCAAAGTTCCATTTCCATTTGTATATTGGCATATTTGCAGCACTAAAGAACATTGTTCCTTTTGTTCTTACCCTCTATGAGTCGGTCTTGTTGATATTCTCAAAACATGGACAGCTCTGAAAATAATACTCTATCTAATGATTTTCAATAGAGGAAGAACAGTTATTTGGTAGAAAAAATTGCAATTTTTGTTTTGTTGTTGTTCAAACTAGGCACTGTAGTATCTTAATTTGAAGTGCCCTTGCAGTTCTTCACACAGAAAATTCAGTCATGTCTTTTAGTCCTTGCACAGTCAAGGGAGATATTTGCAAGCAGAACTGCTTTTCCATGGATTATTATTAAAATAACTGCATAACTGCATAATGCCAGAATGACAAAAAACTATTCTTGTATAAACTTAACCTGAATTCCAGAACATATTGTCAATCTAATTTCAAAAACATCCAGATGTGTTCCAGCATGTTTTTCTAACAGGTCACTAGAATCCATTTAAATAGTTAATATTCTATGACTTCTTTGTAATTTTGAAGAGGCACTTGTAGTAGGATATACATATTTCATTCCTCAAGACTTCTATTTCCCCTTGATTTTTAAAATATGTCTGTGTCCTTGAGTAAACACTTCTGAATTTAATGTTAGTACAAAATCTCTGCTAAAAGTTTGATTGCTGTATTTCTGTCTGAGTGGATAAATCATTATTGTATGTGTAGAACTCTGATTATTAATGATGAGTTTTCACATCAATTTTTCTGCCCAACATTACTGTTTCTGATTTGAGAACTCCACTTGAATAGTCAGTTTCCTCAGTAAAGCTTTGACATATAATTAGCCTTTCCAGACTTCCAATTCCATTTCCAGTCGAGTAGGAAATCTCTTTATCCATGTGATACCTTAAGGAGAGACTTCATCTTACATTTCTATCAAAAGTTGCATAACAGTCTTGCCACGCAAAGAGCATGTACGTAGGGACATGTGTGAACTTCAGATTGCATTAAAGCTAAAAATCCCTGCTCTGCAGTTGGAAAAGGATAAAATCTAGAAGGTGCTAAAGTGGCAGAAGATCATGTGGAATTACTGACAAGATAATTTTTTTCTTTTTCTGCCTGGAGTGACTTGAATTTCTGAATGGGAGATTTGTTTATTTGTTAATTTTATCTGTAACAACCTATTTTGTTCTTACTTCCTAAGAAAAAGCATAATCCAACTTCTAAACTAAAGAGTCCAAAAATTTTGCATCATACATTAACGTGTGTTTGCCAAGAAGAAAAGGAGGTTTTGTGGATAGTTACATTAAGTCAAAACAATCTCTCCTCTCTAGACAGGGATAATTACTATTTTTTGATATGGAGCATTTTGTAGATGGAATGTTTGTGGAAGTTTTTGATAAGTCTTGGTAAGATGCTCTCTAGATGTGCAAAATGTCCTTTACCCTCAGAGCTGCTGGTTTTCCAGAAACCTGATTATACACACCTGCTGTTTGTTCCCAGTTGTAGATTATTAAATTCTGAGGATTTGTGTCATGGAAGCAGTTCTGTGAACATGATCTCACTCTCTTCCATCAGTGGAACAAATGGCCTTTGAAGCGCTGCCTCACTCGGCGTCGGCGGTTTAGGCGTTTGGTTCAGGCACTCTGCTCATGCCAAAGTCTATCAGTGTGGAAAATATACAAAGCATCCTGCATGTGGTCCCATTATGGCTTAAAGAAAATGGAAAACAATTCAGAAGGAAAGCAGCTAGAACTGGAGTATTGCTTTCAGTGCTGTTTTGCACCTTCTGTATGAAAGCCTTTGTGTAACCTGTTGGTTTTCTCACCTTTCTGCAGCATTTGAATCTTAGTGTGAAGCAGGTGGAGAGTTTTTATAACATTATGCTGAGTTTTCTGCTCCCCCCAGTTCTCCTTTCTCCACAATGTCCATAAGCCTGTGATAAATCCACATGGGATTAACCCCAGAGCTCCAGGGCAGAGCAGTGATTGAAGTAGGCTGTGCTGCAGTGCTGAGAGCAGCTGTAAATCATATTGTGGCTGTGTGATTTTGGCCTAGAACCTACAGAATTTAGGAGTTGCTTTGGGTTTGCTTTCTAACTGCCCCACCTCAATCGTGCCACATGTTTTTGTCTTCAGTACTGTTGTTTTCTGAAGGAATTGTTTGGCTGAAGTCCTAATGTGATTTTGACTGCATATTTAGGTTTGTGAAAGCATCTTGTAAGTGAAGACTTAAAAGCTACTTCAGCTACCACACCTGCAATTGAAGTGCCTGTTTCTTGCCCTCAAATTTCTTGTCTTAAAAGATATGCTGTGGTTTAAAGAAATTTCATTATCATATTTCTTTCTGTGCTACCAAAATACTAACTCTTGGGCACATTCATACATGATGTGAATATTCCATCAATATTAGTTTGGAGACTTCATTTTCCATACACAGGCCCTGACAGCTCATTCTTCTTCCATGAGGCAGCTTCAGAGGCTGTTGATTCTCCCTGTCTCTGTACATAGCATAGACAGCTCTCCCTCTTTACCAGCGATCTCCTTTCCTTCAGCTGAAGTTTAGTTAGGAAGGATCTGCTAAGCCAGGCTGTGTTCAGGCTCCATCCCTCTCGTGGAGGTGTCAGGTGATTGCTTTGGGGGCTGCACACCACAGCACCATGCCTGGGCTGCAGCTCTGGATGGAAGATATTTCAGGAGCTGGAGCAAGGTTTGAAGCAGACCCCACAAAGTTCACAAGGCAGCAGAGCATGTGCTTTTCACTAAAAGTGCCCAGACCTGAGAAATCTTCATAAGTGGCTCAAGATGACAGTGCTGCTCTATATGTGTATATATGTACATGTATAGCACTATCCTTGCTTTTTCAATAGGAGCCCCAAATTCAGCTTGCCAGTGGCTCCCTCCTGGCTCTGGTTTGTGTGGGCTGGGACAGAGGCAGAGGGAGGGCATGGGAGTGCTGGGGCAGGTACATGATCATGCTGAAGATCATGCACCATGGGTGCAGTTTGTGAGTGAGTTTAGACTTGGGTGTGAGCTGTAGCTTGGGTTGAACTCCACAACAAATCCAGCCCTGGTAGCGGTGTAAGTATGTTTAAATAATAATTTTAAGCACTTTGGTTTATAAACATATGTTTATATATGCATAACTCTATGTATTTTAATTATAATCCTAGCCCTAATATAAAACCTGCATAGAACTTCCCAGATCTGCAGGATGGAGGAGGGATCTCACAGGAACACAGAAAAGAGCCTGGACTTGGAGCCCCCTATCTTTCTGTAGTTATTTCAGTATTTCTGTATGTCCATGTGTAATGGAATTATGTTTTGTTCCCTTTCAGTAATTTGCTGGCTAACTCCTTTAATTGTAACTGCCATTTGGCCTGGCTGGGGAAATGGCTGAGGAAGAAGAGAATTGTCAGTGGAAATCCACGCTGCTTGAAACCCTTCTTCTTAAAGGATATTCCAATCCAAGATGTAGATGTCCAGGACTTCACCTGTGATGGTAAGAAAATCCAATTTGATTTGACACTTGTAACATTGAGAAGGTTCCTTCATACCAAGCAGTGCTGCACGTAAACATTTTGGTTTGGTGGTGGAAAAGGCAGCCACCTAGGGCTGAAGATCATTGTTCTCTATCAGTTACATATTTTTATTCTTGATTTCCAGTTTCTGATTTCTGCTACCTACACCTAAATATAAGAATTAATTTATTGTAGACAAATGCTCTGCCTTGTCTAATCCTGATGTAATCCTGGGCCTTCCTTACTCTTAGTTAACACTCTGAAACCAGTGGGAGTTGTGCTTACTTGGAAAGTCTCTTAGATTTGGATACTGTTCAGGGTCACCAGTAAAAAGTGAATGCAGGGAAATTTAAAAAAACTTTAGACATTATTTGAAATTACTCAGTGATGCTTCATGTTTTGTTGGGTCTATGTGGGTTTAAAAGAAAATACCTTGGCATTTCTTCCATTTGCCAGGTAGTTTTTGTATTCTGGTCAAGCAGACTTTAGAGAAAGTAGTAAGGAGAATATTGCTTGATGAATGCCCTGCTAGCTTGACTGGCAGCTTATTGAGACCAGAGAGGCTGGAGGTGCAGTTAGTCATACCTCTAAAGAGACAATAAGACTTCCCTACTTAGAATAAAAATTAATTCCTGTCCTAGTCAAGCAATCTGGCAACAGGCCCAGGTTCTTGAGCTCAGAGCTCAAGAGACCCAGTTTTAGTCATAAAAGAATAATTCACTTTTAATTTGAGAGAAAAAAGCCCCAAAACCAACCAAAATCCTGGTCCACAGACTGACATTCCACACTTGGGAAGAAAGAAGAATCCTGGTGCACGAAATGTCATTCCACAGTTGGGAGCTTTCTCTGTCAGGCAGTAACTTGGAGTCGAGGCAAATGGAAAGTAGGTGGTGGCAGAGTGTGAAACACAGAACACAGGGGAAAATTAAATATGCTGAAAAAACATGCTCTTTCTGCAGGTCTATGAAGGACTTTGAATTTTGTTTCCAGTCATTAAACTCAGTGGGGAAGAAAAGAAAAAAAATCTTCTCTGTTCTTCTGTAGTCTGGTGGTGCCTCCCCAGCCCTTGAATGCAAATGATTCCTACCCATACAGTCAGGGGTAATTCTGTTATCTTGTACCAGGACTTCCAGTCTTTTTCTTTAATCTCAATGCTCATGGGTGCTTCCAGCAGAGAGAAGAAAGAACCAGATCTGTCTCAATTAGTCCTTGCATCAGTTAGAAGGAAAGAGCAGGCTGGGAGCTCTGGGTCTCAGCTCGGGCTGCCTGTGCTCACACACAGTTGTGTGCTTCCCCTCCCTGTCATCCCCAGAATGTGCCACTAAGTGTTTCCTTTCACATACATCGTGATCCTGCAGCAGGCATGTGCCTTATGTTTTGCAAAGCCTGTTGCTTTTGGGGAAAATCCATGCTTTAATGTTCTTAGCTTCAAAGCATTGGTTTCTACTGCAGAAACCCTATTGTTCTTCAATTACAAGATTTAATCTGCTGTTTATGGACCTTTGAAACCATTTTTGGAGAAAGTTGATATTTTTAAGTGTGCACAGATGGATTGCCAGCAGTTGGAAGTGTGCTGCTTCAGTTTGTTGTTTGCCTGGTTATCGTTGTTGAAAACAATGAGGCTTTACAATTCAGATCATAAACAAAGTGCCAGGCTGACTTTGAAAAGTAAAAAATAAACATCTAAAAGCTGAATTTTCAAAAAGTCTTCCAAAAGGAGAGTAGATAGTCAATATCATATCTCTAGATGAATTTAAGGGCAATGTGCTGGTCGAGTTCTCCATTTCAGCTGGCATATTATGGGTGGGGGGAGGACTTGGGATTCATACACTGGATTGCACTATAATTGCAGAGTTACAAAGTAGATTCTCCTTAGGGGGGAAAAAAAATTAAAATTTTTCTATTCAGTTTATGAACTGTTCATGTTGCCTAAAGAACTTACATGAGGGCAAGGTGATCCAAGGCATTGGATCTGGTGTAAAAGGCTGTGATGGTTACCCTGGATTCAGGGTGCCCCTCCCTGGTCCTTGTCACCAGTTATCTTCAGAGTGGGTGCCTTGGGCTGCAATGCTGATTTCCTCACACTCTGCCTCTGTCCCTGTGCAGGTAATGATGAGAGCAGCTGCTTGCTTTCCCCTCCCTGTCCTTCCCAGTGTACCTGTGTGGACTCCGTGGTTCGCTGCAGCAACAAAGGGCTGCGGATGCTGCCCAAGGGAATTCCCAAGGACGTGACTGAGCTGTAAGTTACCTTTTACCTATCTCCTCTCTCGAGAAGTTCATCAAACTGCATCCTGCTGAGGCTTTGTGGGTCCCTGGGGGTTTTGCCTTTGACTTTAGTCATCTGTGCTCTGGTGCTTCCCGTATGTTCTGACCATTATTCTTATTCTTATTTGTCCCTTGACTGAATAAATCGCTTTGTAATGGGAACAGAGTTTATCTGTCCTTGTACCCATTAATTCTGGGTGTAGGAACAAATGCATTTATTAGTATCAAATAATCCTATAGTGCTTCTGTGAGAGCCCAAGCAGTTTGAAGGGATGATGAAAATATGTTCCTGAGTTACGCAGCTGTGAGCTTATTATCCTCTGAGGAGATTAAAAAAAGGAAAAAAAGGAAGCTGGTGGTGGAAACGAGGAATTCTTCTCTCCAAACCTCATGAAATGGCTAAAATAACAGATAATTAGATTATATTGCAAAGTAAATTCATCCTAGTTTAGAACCATCTTTCTAGTTGTCTTTTCATCTACGCCTCACTAGGACTTTATAGTGGATTTTCTTTCCATGGAAAGAAAATATCCTGGTGGAACTGCTTGGCTTAAGCAGTTGGCAGTAGAAATACTGAGCTTTTCCCCTTTAGGCCCTTATTCAAATTTTTCCCAGGTGAGTCATTACTGAAACTTGTTACAATCTCATCAACATTTCTATGTGAAAATAATTGGTTGAGTTGGTTGGTATGTTTGATGAATTTTATAATGAACTAAAATCTGGTTCTGCTATTTTCTAGTACCTACTATTATTTTTATTCCCTTCATGGGGGGAGAATGGGGTTCACACTGTTTTTACCAGTGCTGTGGACAAATACAAGGCTTTGCTGGTGAGTGAGGGCACTGGAAGTGCCTGGGGTAACTCAGCATGGAAACTTTGCATTAATGAATGCATCCTTGGAACACCATTGACCAGGGCATGGTTAATAGTGAATTGAATTGAAAGGCAATTCCTGGCCTGGATTCCTTTATATATTGCCATCAGTGTTATGAAGTCTGCAAGGTCGTCTCTGCTCTGCTTTTGTTCAGTTTCAGTGTATTCAAATGTAACTTGCCAGCAGTAAGGTATCACAGATGTTACTTTGATTTCCACTGCCACACTGAGGAATTTTTATGTTTAAATTTTGCATATTGAGTTCTACTGATACTATCTGATACCCTGATGACACAGCTTTCACAAAAAGAGTAAAATTAATCTCACATTCTTAAAAACTGCTATATTTCTTAACCATTTCTTGGCAAATGAGGCAATAGCCTGGAAGTGAGCAGTTTGAGTTCATAGGAGTTTACGTGACTGTCTTCTTCAGTAGGAGCCTCTTGGCTGAGCAAGGCTCCAGTTCAGCTTTCTGCTTTCCATCCAGAAATGTGTCAGCAGAACACAGACAGCCATGGACTGCCTGGCTCTGAATATTTCATATTCTGCAAATATAACCTTTGAATCTGTCCCAGCTGTCTTAAAATTCAATCCTGATCTCATTCCCCCCTCAACCAACATAAACTAAGCTCCTTATTTGTATCTGCACCAAAAGATGGGTTGCAGGTACTGAAGCATGAAATTTCATGTGTTTGTGGAAACTGTGACAAGAATGAAGTAAGTAAATAAAAAATAATCAATCTTGCTTGCCTTTCTTCTGCTTCCAGATTGAGATAGAGATGTTGCCCATAACCTGCTGTATCATGCAGGTTACAAGTTACCAATGTGAAGTTACACATTTTCATTGCTCTGTGTTTGAGAATTGCCTTTGTTGCTGTGATGAGCAGCATCTCCAGGGAACCCAGCCTCTTGCCTCATCTGGAGGACAGCTGGAACCTGGCAGAAGGAACCCAAAAGCTTCCTGGGCACAGGGTGGAAGAGACTTGCCTTGTTCAGTTGCCCAAGCCCAGAGTCTCGGGTGCCAAGGAGGTGACAAGGACATGCAGAGCCTCCTGTCCCTGTGTCCCACAGCCTGAGCAGGGACAGGATGCACAAGAGCATTTCAGTGCAGTTTTTATGAATGTCTGACATTTATAACCTTCCATTGCTGATGCATTCATCTGCCAGGCACATTGGTCGCAGTGCTTTTTATTAAACTGCAGAGCTTTTGTGCAACGTGGTTTAAGAAAAAGAGCTGTCAGGTACCTGCTTAAACCACTCTCTTGTGGCTGAATGTAGCCTTCTCATAAATTTCTTTAAATTCTCTTAGAGGTCTTAAAATAGTCTTAAAAGGGGAATCCTTTCCTTGTAACAGGTATTAAATAGCACTGTGCAAAAATAAGCATATCTCTTGCGCAGGCACACAGGGGAAATGTTATCCTTTCTGGGTCAAATTTCAGTGTATACTCAGCAAAGAAGATCCCCAGCAAAGTTTTATTGCAAGGTGGACAGGAGACACAGGCCCACTCCTTTCAGTGTTCATTCTGAGTTTCTGTTTCAATGTCTGTTTAGACAAGACATGTGAAAACCATTATCTCCTTCATCTTTAGAGCTTGGAATGATAGGAGACATCCCTGTGTTTGGTTTGTACCACCCTTGGGAGCAGGGATTACCTTGGCAGGGAAGGCTTCCATTGAGATCAGAGATGAAAAGATCACTCAGTGCTTTTTAGAGGAATGATGATGCAAGAAACCTCTATTTCCCATCTTTTCCTTCAGAAAACCCCATCATCATGGGCAAGCTTTCTTCCAGCTTCTTGGGAATAGGAAATTATTATGTTGTTTCTTGCAAATTCTTTCACTGTATATTCCTCCACTGTATATTTACATACTGCCTACATTTTTTCCCACTGTTTTCCTGCCCTGAAGAGAAACCTTGGATTTTTTTGAACATACTCAGTTTTCTGCTCCAGATGTTCAGAAGTAAAATGTTCATGCAATGAGCTAGTTTGGAACTCAGCCTTGCTGCTGCTTAGTGTTTCAGGCTTTCCTTTAATTCTGTTTTTTTCTCCTAAATCTGTTTGAACTAAGTTTCCCATGCTCTTTCTCCTTTTATGTATTACCTCAGTGTGTGAACACTAGATTTTTTCCTTTTATTCACAAAAGTATAGTCTATTTCTAATAAAGTCTTATCTGACAGCATCCAGCTGCTTTTATGGACCTACAGCAAATAACATTTTGCACTGGGGAAAAACATTGGAGGCAATTATGTGGACGGTGTGCACAAGCTGTAGCGTAATGAGCATGGTGTGTTTTAGAATAAATATGTACCAATCATGTCATCTCTAGGCTCCAAATGTTGTCATGACACTGGGCTATAGGATAGCACTGGTGGGATTGTTAGAAAAACCTGCATTCATACATCACTGTTAGTGATTATTTTCCCTTCCATTTATATTAATGCAGGCTAATATTTGCATTACTTTTTCCATTTCTCTTTCTCTCCTCACAAACCTTCTCTCTCCCGTTTCTGTTCCTTGTTCTGCCTGGTAGGTTCATATATTTGACACACCAGTTTTCATACTTACTTAGAGGAATTTACCACCAATCCCAACCCTTTTTTCCCGCTTCCAAGGCAGTTGTGATTTCCTTTGACTTGTGACTAAAAACAGTGGCTTGTACCTGGGCTGTGCTGATCGATGCTACAAATATGCCCACAGCAGTTTTCATAGCTGTGGAATATTGTAACAGTTTAGCACCATTTTTCAGCTTGCTTGTCATGCTGCTGATAAAAGGGAAACTCTGGAGTGAGATATTTGATGAAAATCATCTGCTTGAGAATGCAAATGCTCTTGCTTGTCTGGCAATTCCCACTGTTTTACACAATGACCCCCAACACAGGCATCAGGGGATTTTCCTTTGATAATAAAGGAGAGAAACAATTAGGTTTATGTGGTCCTGCTCATTTTCTGCAGAGGAGGATTCTCCCATTGAGAGAAGGGAGAGTTCTGGAGAGGATATTTTAGTTACAGATGAAAAAGAGGAATTGATCTGCGTTTCAAACCTGATTGTTTGGAAAAAGTAAATTATATCAATAGTATCAAATAACGTGTTCAGTGACTGATAAAGTTTGGGTATATATCAGAAAGAAGACATTTGCACTAGCAGACTAAAGTTTAACTTTGTCTGAAACACAGACATGTTTGTGTATCAGACATAGAGGTTGTGGTCTGATGTAGAAATACAGCAAAACCCAGAGTCCAAATGTGCCAAAGCTTATGTAAGATCTATATTTGAACCTAGATCCACACTTAATTTTTGTTTCCTCTCAAGAAACTGTAAGTGAAGCTCTTAAAATTTATGTTTGTGGATGTTTCATCTTTCACAGTCCAATTCTTTTCTAGATCACCACTTTTAGGAAATGCAATTTGACTCAAAATTTTAGGATAGTGGGTATGGACATTAATAGTTTTGGAGTGTAACTTAATTTAAGAGCCACATAAAATTGCCAAGTGTCTTGGTTTTTGTAATGTAACATTCTTTGTGGAATATTGAAAGGAAAGGTTTTGTGCCTTTTCAATTACTGCCTGAGAACTGATTTCTCTCTCCAGTTTCTCCTCTTAGCATGGATTGCTAGTAGTTTGCTTTATGGCTGAATAAGCATCTCAGTACAAACAGGATTCCAAGTGATCCAAATTGTTACACGATGCTCTGGCACCTTGGGCTGGTTATATCACCTCCAATCCAAGTGGCTTCAGTACAAAAATAGCCAAGTTGGAAAAAGAGCAGCTGTCATCTTTTATGCATAGTTTTTAATTTGTTATGTGCAATGTTGTTGTGTGTGGAAGATGCTGGATGAGCCCTGGGGCTGCTGCAGGCCCTGTCCCACAGTGCCAGCCCCCCTGGCCATGCTCTAGAAGAAACCTTGCTAGGTAGGAAAGTGGCTTTCTTTGAGAGCTGAACATGTATTTGGGGATTTTTTGGTTTGGTTTTTTTTCAGTTTTTGCTCTGGAAATTGCTTGTTGGTTACAAGTCATTATTGAGATGAGGATTCACAGGGTAAAGAAAACACCAAAAACCTCCAATGTGATATTTAAACAGAGCCTAGAGACCTTAGGAAGCAAATGAGGTTGTTTTGGATAGCAGTCAGTGTCTATTTTAAGGCAATTGACACTCAGTCTTGACTCTGTATATTAATAACTTGATTCCCAGAATTAAAATTAGACATGTATTTTTCTTCATTCATACCAGAATTTCTTTGCATACCAGGCTCCATGGACATCATATTCCTTTGGCTAAAGACTGGAAAGAATTAAAAATTTAATCTTCCTTCCACATTGACTCTTCTGTGGCTATTTTGAGGGTTTTTTTGGCAGAGCATCTGGAGTTTCATCTCTGTTTTTTTATTTATATAGATGTATTCATAAATACACAAAGTTTTGTGTCTCTGCCCATTTGCCCTCAGGAATAATTCTTTTATTCACTGTGTCCAGCTTCCAGCCCCCTTGCAGCCTCCTCCATCCTGCTGAGCCCAGCAAGGTGGGGAGGGGGTGCTCTGCACCCCCAGCTCTGCCAGAGGCACCTCCCTTGCTGCAGTTGTTTGCCTCAAATTCTGCATCCCAGATCCTCCTGATACTTGGCAAGCTCTTATGCCCTAAAAGCCTTGGTTATTTCAAATTCCCTGCACTTAAATGTGCTTTCAGAATGAATGCCTTCAGCTCAGAAAATGCTGCCATGCTCTGGATAATGGGGTGAGAGGTTTAGCAGTGGTGAATTGTTCTTATGGATGCATGAAAATTGTGTTATCAGTACTTTTTCAGAGTTAAATTGTGTTTGTTCAGAAACTGTACCACTGGTATGAGTATTGCAGTTTTCTGCTAGCGCATTTATATAACCATCAAATTGCTGCAGAGCAAATCCAGAGCTATTCAAAGCAGATCTTCTGTAGGAGTTTAACTCCAGGGGTCTGCATGTCTGGGTTAGTCTGAGTCATGAAGCACTGAATTAAAATGTACACCCTTGACTTTGGATTGCCCCAGCAAGCAGATGAGGAGAAAAAAACTTTGGCTCAGTACCATGAGTTTGTTTAAATTGCAGGCTGTTTCATATTGAGATCAACAAAAGAATATCCTGAAAATATGTTCCTGAGGAATTCAACATATTGCAAGAGTCTCCTTTCCTAAAGGAAAATCATATATAACTTCCAAATACATAATACATAACCTGCTTTTGATTTCCTTTAGAAATCCTTAGAATTTTACATTTGGAATAAGGACTAGAACCTTAACCTACCCTCTTGCATGGGTTTGAGATTTGTGATTTTCTGCGATGAAGGGGAAGGCACAGACTCCCAGCATCTTTCTGCATCCACAGCAGACTATGACTGGGGGAAAGAAACGTGGTTTGCCCTGTTAAAAATGTGACATGCATGTCTAAATACCGAGAATCTCCAATTTATAGTGGGAAATTACCAAGGAACTCCATTTTCACAATAATTTATAACAGATTCAGCCAAAATTAAGCAAGTGGCTTTCCACCTGCTGAATGTGGATATCCATGGGAGGTGTAAGGGTGGCACAACCAACCTGTCCTCTGGCTAGTGAGACTCTGTCCCTGTGTGCTGGCTGTGCAACTCTCTCACTCAGAGATTATTGGCAGAGATTAATTAGTTCAGTAGGGTTTTTTAATTGAGAAAGTAATTTCTTTTGGTTATAAGGTCAGAAACTGGTATTCCCACATTGTCCAGCCTAAGCCTGGTGAGGAGTGAGGTGAGCTCCAGGGCATGCTCCAGGGTAGCTCTGCCAGGATGGGATCCTGTGCACAGGCAGAACGGATAACTGTGAGCCTGGCTGGGGCAGTTCAGTTGGAGTTCAGTACAAAAAGAGATTTGAAGCAGCAGAAAATGTTGAGAGGTCATTAAGCTGAAACAGAAGGGGAGAAAATAATGCCAGCTATAAAATATATTATATAAGAAATTCTGGGTTTTTAATACATTTTATTTTTTGAATGATGTAAAAATAAAGTTTGTGGGAAAATATTCTTGGATTTAGTTTACACAAGTATCTCTGTGCTGTAACAGTTAATGTAGAAAGGGAATATAGAGCACAAGGATAATCTATTGTTACTGCTGTTTGCTATGGTAAGTGCAGAATAAGGAGGCCTGTTGCCAAAGACAAGGAAATTGTATGTGTGGAATAAAAATTCTTAACATGATTATCGGATTCTGTTTTCAGCAGCAGAGGCAGCACATTAAGTGTTCTGGTGTCTGTGGGCTGCATTTCCTGGCTACACTTGATTATGTTTCAAAACATTCCATATCAATTGCATTGCCCCATGTCCACCTCAGGAAATATCCCTGCAGCATCATGTAAGGAAGGGAAATACCATTTTCTCTGTCATCCTGCCTATGGATGGAGGAATGCATTCCTCCTGCACGGAGCTCTCTGAGAAGGATGGGTTGGTTTCCCAGGCAGATGTTGATTCTGGAAGATGTCTGGAGAAACATCTTGACAGTGCCATGGTACCACAGTAGTCACTTTCCATTGGAGCCTTATTACTTTGGTATCTCCTAGGGGTACCTAAAAGCCAAGGTTAAGGAAGAAAACCTCTAGCTCTGTCTCTATTTTATTGTGATAAACAGAGAAATGCTCATATCCCATTGCTGCCACAGTCAGCTGTGCAGACTGGGGTACCCACACTCTCTTCTAGGCAAGCTTTTTAAAAGTATTGTGTTTTTTCAGGGAATTTTGCTGAGTAACTCACTGAGCATGTTTCTTAAGTGGAGAAAAACTGCGAAATGGAGGCTCTATTTGCCTGTATGAGGACTTAGGATTATCCCCAAAGGCCTCACCATGCCTGTGTCTGCATAGAAATAGGTTCAGCAGTGTCTCAAACAACTTCCACACTGGAAACACAAGATATGTTGTTAAATATATTTAGTGCATGTAGGAGAAACCTCTGTTCCAAGAGAGCTTGTCTTTGGTCTTTAATTTATACCAAGTTTTCCTCCTGTACCAACGTGCTGTGAAAAGGAGAGGTAAGGAGGGTGTATTCCTGTGGTGGGCGTGCCATCAAACTTGTGGATGTTTGTGTTGATGCTGGGATAAGTGGGACCTTTTGCAGCACAGAGATGTGGGAGTGCAGCTCCTCTTGCCATTCTGGCTGCACAAGGAACTTCCATGTCCAGGGCAAAGCCTCCCTGGCAGGTCAGGGAGCAGTCAGCACTGTTGGAGAGACTTGGGAAAGGTAACTCCAAGTTCAGGGCACAAGCCATGCAATTTTTCTCCCCTTCTTCAGCTGCTGTCACGGAAGAACCAAATGGTCATTTCTGTTTGCTGTAGGCCAGAGATCCTATATGCACTTCCAAGTTTTAAAACAAATAAAGTAAATCAATAAGCTGCTGTCGTGCTTTGCATGTGGGGTAATTCATTTATAAAGTAAAAGCTGTTAGAGTTTCAAAGCACTGAATCAAAGATAATTTCGTTAGTGACTGACTTTATGTTGTCCTCATTCATGGTGCAGATTGAGTGACGTGAGTTCTCCTAATGTGTTTGTGTAATTGTCAAATCTGACTTTTTTCAGATACTTGGAAGGAAACCATCTGCCTGCTGTGCCGAAGGGGCTCTCTGCCTTCAGACACCTGACACTGATGTAAGAAACACGTGGTTTCAATGTCAGGGAAATTGCATGACTCTTTCTGCACTGTGCTGTTGGTGGAACATAAATAATTGGTATTTGGAGTGGGGGGAAAAAAACCAACACCAAACCCCAAAACCTTCTGTAATTTGAATTTGGAAAGAATTTCACAGTGGACACTGCTGCCAATGAATGCTCATAAAGAGTGAGGTGCCTGAGAAGCTCCTTGCTCTGCAGGACCCCGAGAGAACAAAACTCTCACGCAGGCTGCTGCAGTTTCACTTGGCAGATTTATCTGTAAAGGTCATTAGCAGAGGAGACACATTAATTTGTGCTAGATGAGGCAGTATTTATAATGCTAAGGCAATGACAATTTGCATAGCTTTTTCTTCTGTGAACAGTCATGCAGATAGAGACACAGCTAGACTTTATTCTGTAAATTGCTCCCTGAAATACACAGGAGTGAAATTCCCTGCCCAAACTATTTATCAGGAATTTTCAAATGCAGTTGGAATCAGCTGTGCAGATACTCCAGTCCAATGGGCTGGGCAACCTCAGACAGAAATAACATGGATGAAAAACTGGAATCTTTTGTTTTAAGAGTGTTTTTTATTTAGAAACATCTCTAATTTTGCTTTTCAGGGGAGATCAATAGCAAAACAAAATGT
Source organism: Hypocryptadius cinnamomeus (assembly GCA_013400635.1). Lineage (NCBI taxonomy): Eukaryota > Metazoa > Chordata > Aves > Passeriformes > Zosteropidae > Hypocryptadius > Hypocryptadius cinnamomeus. Next base: position 226,847 of record VYZP01009671.1, read on the forward strand.
TCTGGTTGAGTCGAGAAGACTTTTTAAAATGACAAATGAAATTTTGTTCTAGTAGCTGTCAGTGTCATAAGCATAGGGAAGTGGGGTGCCTGGAATGCATTGCAAAGCAAGTTGGAACAGTAAATATTCAGCAGTGCTTGTATCATTTATTGATTTGTTCTTTTCATTGAATGCTGTATGCTGAAAATATGCCTTAATGTTTCTCAGTCTGAGGCTTTTTAGGGGAGTCTGATATGCTTTTCCTTTGGAGCTCATTCAAAATTGGTCAGAAAATACACCGGTTGATAATATGTGACTTTTCAATTGCTTCCAAGCATTTTGCTGTGCAGATATTATGTAATCTTTTCAAAGAGGCATTTTTTCTTAATTCATACATGTGAATGATATTTTCTCTGTGTGTTTCTTCAGCGATTTGAGCAACAACAGCATCAGTGTCTTGGCCAATTACACCTTCAGCAACATGACTCAGTTATCGACGCTGTGAGTAGCCCGAAGTTTTGATAACAGCTTTAATTGCTTTTCCAACACCGTCTAAGCTGCTGAGCAATTAGTGTATCTCTTGTTGCTTAAGCATGTGGCTTTCCATGCCTATCTGTTGTTGAATTAGCAGTGAAATAACCAAGGCCAGCCCAGAGTTGTGACTCTGCTCTCCCCTCTGCAGCATCCTGAGTTACAACAGGCTCCGGTGCATCCCCGTCCACGCCTTCAACGGGCTCCGCTCCCTGCGAGTGCTGTAAGTGCAACCCCTCCCGTGCAGCTGGGGGCAGGGAGGGTGCAGTGGGCAGGTGGGCATGAATTTTCACATCATTGTGTCAATGTGTTTGACACAAACTGGTGCAGTTTGTCCCGTAGAGGCCAGAGCAGGTGAGTGCTGAAGATACAATTACGTATTTGCAGGAGGAGTGCAAATTCATTTGTTTGAATTTCCCTCAGGGTTTACATTATGGAGCTTTCCTCTGAAAGCTCTGGTGCAGGAACTGTCACGAAAACAGGTCTCAAAAAAACTTCACAGAATCTTTTTCTGCTGCCTGAACAACGTTTGGGTGTTCCACAGGAAAAGACTTTTCTCTTAGTCTGTATACATTTGGTCATAGAGTGTGAGTTTCCATTGGATGCCAAAGCAAAAGTGTCTTTATGGAAAACTTCTGTGCATTTTCAGAATATTTTCCATTGATTCACATGTATGCAGGCAAGCTAGAATGTGATCTGAAGGGAGGTTAGAAGCCCCCACACAAAATCAGTGAATAAATCAGGCCAGTGGCTGGGCACCAGTAATGCTGAGATGCCTGTCTCAAATGTCCCTAAGTTGTGAATAAAATTACACCTCATATTGACTGGGGGCCTGCTCAGAGATATCCATGTGTGGTTTATTTCTTGGGAGGTCCTTTTCTGCACTCCTCCTTTCCTTCCAGTGTAGCTGCTTTCAGCAGCTTTCTGGATTAAACCATTTGTTTGCAATCTCTTGTGAAATTCATCCTTACATTGTCTCAGAGTGTGGGCTGTGGGCCTGTTCCTCCCGGCTCTCCTCAGGCATCTGCAGGACTGGCTCCTGCTTCTGTCTCATATCCACTGCCTCTCAGGATCAGAAACAAGCCTGGCTTGGTTTTGTGGACACCTGGCCCCACGTGCAGCTGTCAGGAAGGTGCAGAAGGCCCCTTCCCATGGCCCAGAAACACGAGTGGGTCACCAAGACTTGCACAGTAGCCAAAAGGGGTAAATTAAATAGCTTGTCTGTGGTGAGTTTGTTCAGTGTGCTGAAGGAGAGAGAGTTCTGAACACTCAAAGCTCAGGACAGAGGAGCTGAAGATTGTCCTGAGTGCTTTGAAACGTCACATTGATATTTTCCATTTAAAAAAAAATAGGTGACATTCAGATGCAGAAGTTTGTGTTAATTTAAAGAGCAGTGGTTGTTGTGTATTGGTTCTATAAATGTGGAATCCAAGTGTCAACATGGGCAGTGCTGGGACCATGGAAGCAATAAGGCAGAGCTGCTTGGCTGAGACCTTTCACTGTGGTTTCAGTGGTAAAACAGATATCTCAGTTTCAGCCTCCCAAATTACAAGACAGCTTTGGATTCCCACTTTTCATTAGTACAAACAAGAAAGATACGTGATTTGGATTTATTGTTTTAAGTTTGGCTTGGGATCCTGATTTCTAGCACACTAGGATGGTCACATTTGAGCTGTTACATGAATGCTGAAATTCAGCCACAGATTAATATATTCTGTTTCATGGCCAAATAAATTATTCCATATGGAGCTGTCTTCTGGCCTGCTCCTGATATGCAAGCTAGCTTGATTAAAGCTGGTGTGGGGCTCTCTACCCTCAATTACAGTGTAGATAAACCATGCCTCCCTCTTTCCAATAGCCACAATTTGTCTTTTCACTTCTGTTCTTGCAGGCCACATATGGGCAGAAACAGAGGGCAGTATTTTAATGACAGCTGTTGTTTTTTGGCTTTTTAAAATGATCTGCTAATCAAAAAGTATCTTGTTCCTTCAAGGGAGAAACCCCCTTGCCTTGCACAGAGCAGTGAAATGGGAATCTCTGCCTCTGCTCCCTGCATTTGGAAGCCTCCAGATTGATTTGATTTATTATGGCCCACAAAACTCTGGTATCAGCTGCAACTTTTGCCACGTGTCATCACTGTTGCTACTAAAAATCAATTCTCCAAAGAGAAAATGGTTTCCAAGAGACAATAGGAAATCTGTTACTGTCAGTTTTTTATTATCCATGCTCTCAGGGGAACTTAAAAGAGAAAACATCAGCAAAACAATTTTCACTTTTTTTTAAAAATAAAAACAATATAGGGATCTCATTACTTTTGGCCGTGCATGCCTTTGGAGGTAGCAGACCCTTCTCATGAAGGTTCTCCAAATTCCTTTGTTTTCTGTATTTTTGCCTCTATAGTAAATACAGTAAAAAAGTGCTTTGAAAATCAGAATAATCATAGCTGTATGATGCACTTGGTCTTGGACAGACATTTCATTCTGTACTCCCTTTCTTAGATTTTTCCGCACAAGCCCAAGTGAGAAAACTGCAGAGTCAACATGTTTATGTTTAAGCCTTAATATCTATCAGTGTTTACAAATCAGGTCTTTAATCTCAGCCTTCCCATGGTTTATCCATAGCAGCAGCCAAAGGGTGCAGGGAAGCACAGGACATAAAGTCTGGAGAATTTTTTTAATAAGCAGAAGTAGGTTTTTGAGCCAAAGCTATTACAGTGAAAAGTTGTGGATTTGTTTTTCACTTAATTTGTCCAAAGCTAGTCTTCTTAGAAACTAAATATAAACAGATTAAGGAAGCTGAGATTGAGACAAATTATAAGTATTAGAGCTCTCTGAATGACCTGAACAGATTATTTTAAAGATCATTGTGTAATCACATATTTTCACATGTGACTTGGATAAGAGGCAAAGTCCAAAAATCAAAATACTTTCTAAGGTCACTAAATAATTGTCCATGTTATAGTTAGGGGGAAAAGGGATAAAATGACCTACTGAATATTCTATTAACAGATACTGCAGTTTTACTGAAAACTGATGGATATTTCCTGTAGCTCAAAGCTCACACAAACACTAATATGCATGATGATAAAGCTGTCACCAGTAATCTTTGGGCACAAAGTTTTTGCAATACACTTTCATTGTTGGGTGCTGCACTGATTTGACCTAACTGAGGTATCTGGCTGGTTTTTATGGGGTTTTTTTTTTTGTGTGTTTTGTTTTTGGTTTTGGGGGTTTTTTTCTTCCATCAGAGAATGATTCCTTGTATTTATGCAGTCAATTTGTAGAAGCTCTGCTGTTGTGAGCATGGAGCAGTGGCACTGTGGCTTTCCCTGACATCTGAGCTGTGCTGGCTCCTGCAGGCTTTGGCACCCCTGGGGGTTCCCTGTAGGTGTTTGCCCCTGATGGGATGTGGCTCTGAGAGCTCACATTTCTGTCTTCACAAAAACACATCCATCCCCCTGGATGGAGCCCAGGGCTGTGGACAATGGGCTGGCAGGCAGGAGGTGGGAAGGGTCCATAAAAGAAAAACAACCAGGAAACCCCAGCCCAAAAGGATATGTAGAATTAATTTCCTTCCCTGAAGGCAAAGGAATAAGTTAGTGAGATTCTGTGTTGAAGGAAGTTTTGATTTCAAGGATTCTCAAGTGTTCTGTTACTCTGTCCTCCAGAGGAGATCCACATCACCTTAAATCCATACCCCTGCTGTTTACTGGAGTTCAGACAAGAGGATCCCTAGAAGTTGTGCTTTTGAGGCAGAATACACACATCAGTGTGTGTGCTTTATCTGTCGTAAAGTGAAAGATTTTATTTGACCATTTGCTTATAGGGAGATTTGGTATAAAAATGTGTTCCTGATGTTGATCCAAGAGGAAAGATTTTGTTGCACTGTTGAATTCTCTTGCCACTATTTATTATTGTGAGTTTTAAGGGGGGTTTAGCATTTGTCATTTCATTTTAGTTGCAGGAGTGATGATGTTGCTGACATGATTTTTTTATTAAAATGCAGGCACTTGCATCCATGAAACACCTCAGTGTTTGGGACATGTAATAAAGCAAATCCTTCTAAGGCTTTTATTTGATGGGTTCTTATAGATAAATGGCTATGTCATTCTTCAGCTTCTCTTGGATGTTTCCAATACACCTAGAAGAGAAAATGTACTCCTTCACAGGATAAATGGGACTGATACAACCTGAAGATTAATATGTCTGTTTACAGAGAATTGTCTTGCAGTTTAGAAGATCAGCAATAAGCTCATTATGAGCAGCTGCTTATTTAATGTGTTCATTTCGTTGGCCATTTTGATGACAAGTGGTCTCCACACACCAACAAAATACTCCTTGTTAAATAGCTGTGGGTTTGTCTCACTCAGTTGGTCACTCTGTACAGAATTAGTGAGTGTGTTTTATCTGGAGTTACTGTGTGGGAGCTCATATCCTTCCTGTTCCTGTGCAGATTAATTTCTTGGAGATGCACCCTTATATATGGCAAGTTATTATTAATAGTCAAAACCAAGGAATGCTTAAAGGAAAATTTCAGAATCAGGATGTTGGAAGGACATCATGTACATCCTGGTGCAGCTGAAAGTGGTGTTAAGGAAGAAAGGTTGCAAAAAACAGATGGGTTTTTTTTTTCACTTAGGGCTGTTGTCTGTTTCCATGGGTTGAGATTTGGATTGTTTTAAACCCAGTGCTTCAACAGTAGGTACACACACAAATAAAAACTGTGATTGCTGTGTCAGCAAATCACCAGGTAAGTTAGAAAATAAATGACTCCAGGGCAAGAGCTGCTCCAAACCACACAGCAGCATTCTGTTTTGCACCCTCCTCTGCCATGTCTGGAGCACTGACAGGAATTCCCATTTATGCTTCCCTATGTAACCCACATACAAATGTATTTTTCTGAAAAGAGATGAAGTGGGTGCTTAAATTGTCCTGGAAACAGTGGAGAACTCTTTCATTCCTTTCAGGGGTCCTGAAAATGCTGCTAAAAATGATCTTCTTTGCACAGGATGAATAATGTCCTAAAACAACTGATTTCAGGGGCTTTCCTTGGTAGCACAGAGAGGTTTTTTTACTGTAAGAATGGGAAGTGTGGCTGTATTTACCCTCAGGGACCCTTGCTCTCTCTCCTAGGATCTCTCTGAAGTCAATACTTAATTTAACTTTCACAATTCTTATTTCCCCTGCTCTGTTTTTGATGTGCTTCTGGCTAATGGGATTCTGTAAGAGAACACGGGTCTGGATGTGAGGGTCCACTTGTCATCAATGCACTTTTAATGGCATAAATGGTATGTCACATTTTTAATTTACAGCAGCACTCACCAACAGTTCTGATTGCATCATTGTTTTCAATGCCAACACCTAGAGGCAGAAGTGATAAAGTGTGGAAGTTCATGAGTTGTGAAACTCACAGAAACCCTCAAAAAATCAAAATTAAATAACCTTTTTAAGCATCCATTCCTTCAGTTGCAGGGAGCAGACAAAATACCGTGGTTTGATACCTTCCTGCTTCTCCCCCTTCTAGGACACTCCATGGAAATGATATTTCCAGTGTTCCTGAGGGATCTTTCAATGACCTGGTGTCCCTGTCCCATCTGTAAGTACTTCTGCCTGGCTGAATCTCTTGGATTGGTGGTTTCAGATTTGTAAAACAGCACATATTGGTAGGATTGTATAGCTTTTTTGGTTTTCCTGCTCACTTTTCTTAATGTGCTCTGGATATTCATAGTGCATCTGTTCAAAGGAAATAAAAATTTCTAAGACCTGTTGTTATTAGTTATAAAAATATTTTCCTAAGGAAAACCAAATGAGCAAGTGTGACAGTTTTCTCTGCTGTGGACTTTGTGTTTAAGGTTTTCTTTCAGCATTGTCAATGTGAAATGCAGAGCATATTATGGTTTAAGAGTGAGGCAGGAAACCTCCCACAAAGAGCAAATATTAAGCAAATGTGAATTCTTTGCTTAATAAGTGTCATATGTTTTGCATGCTGGAATGTTGTCAGTATATGGACTTGTTGATGAATCACTACTACAGACATATATATTTAATCACATGGAAATTGGTCATTTCACAGCAATAATGCTTCATTCCATACTTTGCAAAAATTATTAGGCATTTCAGCTTTTTGAGGAAATTACTATTACACTGGTAGAGGGCCAGGAGACTTTCAAATGCAGTTTAGTTGATGAAAGAACAGACAAAGAGCTGCAATGGCTCCAAACTAAACTTGAGTGACCAGAAAATGCTTTTTCACTGAGATAGTGTGTGATACTTCACACTATTAGATAATTGATGTAGGAAAAGCAATTTTGTGCAGCAGGTTTCTTGATTACTGTCCTCAGCTAATCAGAGGGCTGAGCATGTGTTGGTCCCTCTGTGAAGTGAGTGGTTTCACAGGCTGATACAGATGTTTTCTGCCCTGGTGCTGATGTACACACAAGCAGATATGTGTGCATTTAAAATGGGTTTATATCTATTTATTTTCTCTTTTTATTTTTATTTTATTTCTCTTTTTATTTATTTTTCTCTTTAACATGCCCTCCAGAACACTTCCCTGAACACCAGATTCAGATTGTATTGAAGTATTTCGTGGGTAGCTTTCTGTCTCTGTTCCTCTATGGACAGTAAAAAAGTAAAATATCTCAGATTGGTAGGGACAGAAATCATGAGAGCAACTTGAGCAGGGAAATAATCTCTGTTTCCAGCTTACACCTTAGTATCATTAGTTTTGCACTTTTGTTTTTCCTGTTCCCAGTTTAGTCAAGTCTTTTTGTATGTTTGGGATTGAAATTCTGGCTGAGCTGAAGCCCTGTACCTGCTTTTGGGAGTGCAGTGACACCTTCCATACTGGGAATCTGGCTGCTGGGGGTATTTTCAGAACTCCAGGAATAAACATAGCCTGTTCCATTTGTTTGAATTTCCCTCAGGGTTTACATTAAATGAAGTGGAGATCCAATTTTCCTGGGTAAACTGTTCACCTTAGGGAGTGATAAAATCCCCTTTGGCCCAATACAATCTCTGCACTCTTTCTGTTTAGATGTATGTGCTGCCAGAAATGTAAAATACACAAAGCCCAAATGAACAGTAATAAATAGGATCCATAAAATAAATAAGACCTGTCTGGGGTGTAATTTGCACAGTTGAGCAGTTGAATTTTACAGTGCAATTGTGCTCTCCAGTTTCTTAAAGAGGATCCTGAAACTTTTAGGAACCACAATGAATTTTTTCTTCACATGCCCGAAAAAGCTGTGCTTACTCAAAACCAAGTCATAATAATTGAAAATAAATGCATTTTGAGCCCCTCCTGATACACAGATCTTCAAGGAGAAAGCATGCACTTGGAGTCAGTTTGAAAATCATACAAGGACTTGCTACCCATCAAACTCTCTTAAGGCATGGGAGAACAAAAATTTGTCCTAACTGTGCAAGGTGTGGCTGAGGGTGGGATTGGTGTTGTGGCAGGGGAGGGGTGAGTACCAGGGTGTGGAAAGGATGCTCAGCCCAAGCCTCCTGTGGCAGGACAAGGGGGGCATCAAACTGGCTTTTAGAATTGCAGAGAGATATTTGTGTAGCATAGACAAAACTATGGATTTTATTCAGTCTTTTGCAATAGTTTTAAGTTGGTCTGTAATTGGAAGAACAAAAGTGAAATCTGGATGTCCAGTCACTTTCTCCATAGCTGTTTAAAGCCTACAGGAACATTTTTACCAAGTTTCCTTTATGTCACGGACATCATCTCACTGTAATGGAAATATCACAACAAACTACGTAGCTTTAGCTCACTGAATTTGGAGGTAGGTTTGTATGTGCTGTACACTGCTTTTGTGTACTATTTATTACTTTATTTAGTTGAATCACATAATTGTCTATTTAAGCCATGACTCTACTGACATTTTAATCCAGGGCAATTATAAGAATGGTACAGCACTGCTGCAGGATTGTTTATAATATTATTAAAAAGAGCCCAAAATCTGCTGGGATGAAACTGGAACCTTCCCAGTTAGGTCAGGTGCTGCAGCTGCTGTCCTCACCATTCACTGATTCAGTGTCCCAAGCTCTGCCCACACACAAACTGACCCCGTGGCACTCCAGGGATTCCACAAACCCTCAGGAATGGATGATGTTGAGTACAGCAGGTATTTCCAACATATTTCCCATAAACACCTCAGATTTCTAATCCTGCTGAATTATCTTCTCTTTATTCCATTTTTTATTAGCTGCCTATAAAAATAAGTTGTCCCCTCCTCTTTTTTCCAACATTGTCATGGATAGAGTTATTTTAATTGACTTTGTTCAGAGTTGCCCCTAAACAAAGTAAGTGTCTGAACAGAATATCTGCCCAACATTTTGAAAATGCTTCTGGTGGTATTTCCTTACAGCAGAAGATATTTTTACCTTCTGGAAATATTTTGCTATAATAGGCAAAGAAATTGAGAAAGTATGTTAGAACTCATGAATGAAAATACAAGAATTATCTCCAGTTCCTAGAAATAAATTTTTAAAAAATCCAAAAAATAACCCCAAGCCAAACCAAACCAACCAAAAAAAAAAAAAAAAGGCAAAAACCCCCCAAAAAAGTATAAACCACAAACAGAAGCGTGGAAGGATACATTTCTGAAGTTGTCAACAATATTTTTAGTAATCATTTCTAGTGACTATAGAGCAGCTTTATTTCTAACGTAGTTTATCAATATTAATTAACATGGTAACAAGCTTTCCGTTGTCCTCCCACTCACATTTTATATATGGCAGTTTCTCAACACTAAAAATTTCTCAGCTTTCACTGCTGCATTTTGCTTGACCTTGGACAAGTGAGCCAGTTGATCACAGTTCCAGGGTCAAAAAGTCAACCCAGTAGTTTTTTTCCATTGTAAGCAATGGATTTACAGGAGGAGTGGATGGGTATTTTTTAATGCTGAGCTGCAGTACACTTTTAATTTTGATGAATGAGCCCCAGACAGGGTTTGAACCCATGAACTCTCATTATGAATCTGTCTAGGGCACAGTGGGTTCATTAGTCACTCCAATAGAAATGTATCAACAAATTTACTGAGGTTTCTATCTTAATATCCTGTCTGATATGTTTTTATTTGAAAGAAGCTTGAGTTTACAGTATCATCCTAAAAATAGTTTATAGCATATGCAGAAATTTTAAAGTCTAAAAGCCAATTTGAATCATTGGTTTCTTTAGTATCTCTTCCTTGTGCTATTCTTTATTTTGTTTATTTTCCTTTCATGTCAATTCAGGTGTTGTACAGCTGAAGTCTTACATTGACTTTGAGCAAAATAAATACAGACTTTCAACATGCATTTCTTCAGATTTTGAACAATTAGTTGGCTTCAAACTGACTTTTCTGAAGTGTGAACTTTGTTTGTAATTGACCGATTGCCTGAAAAGACACTTTCTTTAAGAGAAAGAGAAGTACAAATTAGTCAAGGTATTACCTAAATTTAAGGTTAAAAGATTGGTTTTCTTTTGGATAGATGTCCATGAATAAAGGAAAAATTCTGAGAATTATAATTTCACTATATAAATGCATCTTCTACAACTATTTGACCTAACTCAAATGGTGGGTCAAGCAGCAAATGTCATAAATAAACTTAGCAGACACTGGATTGCAGTTTGGAAAATGGAGGTATCTTCTGCATATGTGTTTCATCTGGTGAGGAGTCATTAATGTGAGTCATCAGATCCAAACTAAATTACTCAGTTCAGGGTTAGAATACACTTAGGAAGGACAGAGAATTAAAGGGAATCAGTGTGATGAATTTGATGAAAGCAATATTGCTCAAGCACAATTGTTTGGAAAAGGGATTTCTTCTTAGGTGTTTATATAACTTCCCTGACTAATGATGGGAAGAAAGGAAAAGAGCAGGAGATGGATCTAAAATCCTTCCTGAATACTCAACAGATCTTTGCCTCGTTGGGAAACAACAATGCAGAAATGTAGAACAAACCGTGCGTTGGTGAGATCAGAGCTGTTTGCTATCTTTGCCAAATAACCTGTGCTAATTGTTCTGCACCTCCAGGGCCCTGGGCACCAACCCCCTGCACTGTGACTGCCACCTGCGCTGGCTCTCCGAGTGGGTCAAGGCGGGCTACAAGGAGCCGGGGATCGCCCGCTGCCGCGGCCCCGAGGCCATGGCGGACAGGCTGCTGCTCACCACACCCACACACCACTTCCAGTGCAAAGGTAGGAGCCTCAGCACCCTCTGCCCTGGCCTCCTCACTGGCCTTTGCTCCTACACCCTTGGTCTTGAGCGTTGTCGGGGAGTTGGGGTTGGGGTTTGTTTTCTGAAACGTCGCATTCCTTCCAAGTTGTGTTTTCCTGTGTTCTTCCCCAAAGTGCAGTTAGCTGCTCCACTGGCAGGAGAAGCAGGGAGCCTCAGGGCAGTGAGTGTTCCTGATGCTCACACCAGGTTATGTAATGGCACGTTAGCATATAGGGTGTTGTCAGAACTTATTGGAATAAATAATTTGTTTTGGCCTGTGACTTGCCCCAAAGAAATTGAGAAAATAAGAGGTATTATAAAAACATACAGCACTCTAGTTATTATGTACATTTACTTGAAAACTGAGAAACAGAACTCTTAAAGCAAATATTTACCAAAGAGTACATTTTCATCTGCAGATCTGCAGTCTGTTCCCATCAGTGGTGATTCAGAAACTGCAGATTACAGAAAACATGTCATGTCTGAATTCAGTGTGCATTCATTCAGGAGAGGGTTGAGGGGCAGCTCTAAACAATTTGGGGGGCTCAGTGACAGGAGTGTACTGCTTTAGGGAGCACTCAGATTATCCACTTTTTTGTTGATTAAGTAGCTCATTAGTGAGTGGTGGAGATTAAGACATATCTGTATGTTCTTGTAAAAAAAGAGTTTCAGAGTTTTGCTTAGCTTACCAGCAAGTACTTGAAGATGGAGCTATATTTATAGTGGAAAAGATGGATCAGTAGCCTCTCTTAGAAATGGAAATGAGGGCATAAAGCCTGTTTTTATGTCTCTCAGAGTGCCATGCCCATTTACAGCACTGCCTGGCAGGGTGATTTTATAGGTGCTGGAATTAAACTGCTGAACAAACAAATGGTGGTGTTGGGGTGAGTTTAAAACATAGGTTCCCAAGGCTGAGTGGAATTTTATGTCCTTTCAAATATATCTTTAATAACTGTAATCTTATAATTTAATTACTTTGAAATGTCAGTCTCAAAACTATCAGAACTCTGACCATAATTATCAAACCAGAGACTTTACAACATTCTCTTAAATGTGAAGTACAAATATAAGTAGTAAAAATACCAAATAATGCACTTGTTCCCATGAAGTGAACCAAAGAAAATAATTGATTTTGTATATTAAACAGGATCTGAAAATTAAAACAGAAAGAGGCTGGATGTCTTCTTCATTCTGGACCTGTGATATATCAAGAGTTATGCTCGTTTTCTCTCTAAACTAAAGAAGCAACTCTTAGGCAAGAGATCAGTACATCTGTGATCCAGGATATTAGATGTAGTTGTATGCTTCCTATGTAAATATTAGATTGGTCCAGTAGAGAACTCATGTTCTTTCTAATATCCCAAAAGTCCCCATAGCTTGCTTCATCTGAACAGAAAAGGAGAAAAAATGTGTTCATTTGCAGTTGGTGTTTGCACAAGCAGAAACAGTTGATGGTCTGGATAAGTGGCAGTAAAGTTCAAGAAGCTCCAAGCCCTTGAAAAATTCACCTTTCATGAAAATACAAATATTTTGAAGACCAGAGCATGGTTTGGCAGTCTCACTGCACCCTGTTCCCATTTCAGGGAGTGCTGAGCCCTGACCCCCAAAACCCTGGGTCTCCACCAAGAGTTGGCCCATGCTGGGCTGGGTACCTTGAGCTGCTGTGAAGGTCGTGCTCAGATGTTCTCTGTGACCTCCAGGAACTTTTACATTAGAAAAAAATGTAAAAAGTAGTTTAACTTATTCTTGTTAAAAATATGTTTTTAGCCTGTGCCTGAGCAGGAGGCTATGTCTCAGCAGAGCCAAGGAAATAAAAGTGTGTTATGTGCAAGTCATGCAAACTCAGCTCTGCTTTTTATTAACTTGCCCTCCCAGCTATGCAGTAGAGGAAAGGAATGTGCTGGGCTGAGGGCATTTTGCTATATGGATTTATAAATCAAATCCACAAGGGCAAAGTAATGAACTACTTAACTGCTAGGAACTAACACTGTTCTTATTAGCTCCTACATTGATTAGCTTTGATATATGCCATAGAAATAAATGGAAAATATACATGTATTATGAAATAAATAGTAGAACAAATTCTGGCTTACTGACCTCTAAATCTAAAAGAGCAACACTGCTGCCTGTCTCATGAGCTCTCAGAGGAGCCACCTTTGTTTATTCTTTGTATATTTTGCCATGAAGACAAATGTAACTCAGATATGTCACGTTCCAGCCCCTGTCAGTGCCAGGAATTCAGGTGTGATTTCCTCTTCCAAGGTAAAAACATGTATGGCGTGCAGTTAGACATAAACACAAAGATAGAATAGGATGACAACAGTCCTTCATTTCATTTTTGGCATTTTTTCTTCCTGTTTCTCCCTCATTACTGCCTGTGCACTCCCAGTCAGTCCCTGATGGCACCACCATCACTACAGGACAGGGCATAGCCCAGTGCTGTCACCTGAGACCCTTCAGCCCCCACTCCTGCCGTGTTCTTACCCCTGCTGGTGCTCTGCAAGCATTCAAAGTGAACAGTGGAGGTTTACAACTCGTGCAGGACAATTCAAAGCAAATCCCTGGCTGGAAGGGATTTTTTCATCCCTAGTTCTGGTAACTCTGGAGCTCCACCTTCTCCTGAACATCAAATTTAAGCTTCTTTTCTTCAGTTTCAGGATGTTTCACAATTTAGTCCTTCTTACCATTTGTCATGCAGTAACAGAAGCTCTATGCCCACTTTTGATTAGTACAAGACCAATTTTAAGTTATTTTAAAAGGTATTTCCTTGAAAATTAAATAAAATTACTTTAAGGTCTTTACTGCCTGATATAATTTAAGCCACTTTAAAGTGCTAGGTTTTATTTTTTTACATATAAAAGCCAATGAGTTAATACTTATTAATTTGAAATGTAGCTATTTTAAAAAATCACCATGTTTTAACCGTGAATATAACTGTGAATCTAACTGCCTAAATTAGCTTTCTGTAAAATCTCAACCATAAAATATTGATTGACTTGGGACCCCAAATGTAATTAGTGTTGTTTTAGTCTGTCTTTGTTTTCCGGCTCACCTACAAACTTCGCTACTTCTCTGGAAGATTTCTGCTAGATCTGCTATATCTATTATCTTCTATAATATGAAGTTTTTTAGATGGTTTAAATATGGCCATGTTATTTACTTGCATACATTTACATCTCTGCATATTTGCCTTTATTGCACTTCGCTGAGATAGGTCAGTGTTGATCATTCTTCTGGGCAGAAAGGGAAGAAAATAAGTTTCAAACTCTGTTAAAATTAAGGATGGTAGAGCACTTTGCACCTAAATATTCCCATAAGCCTCTAACTAAATCTGTCTTGTACATGGCTTTTATTTATGTTGTTGCATCTGCACTTTCATTCTTGTTATCAGCCATAGAAATGTCAGGTTGCAGTTCCCTGGGGTTGCTGTTGCAGGATTTCCAGAACTGAGAACAGGAAAAATTGCTGAAAGCCATATATATATATAACCCACTCCCTGGAGGTTCCCAACATGCTTTTTTCAGAGCATATGTTTGCATCTTCAGGAGAATATAAGCATCATTGAGACTTGCCTAGCACTTGATTTAAGCACTTAAAGCCTCTCTGATCCCTGGGAATCCCATGGTGTTGTGCAGTGCACCTGCAGCACGTGCATTTGTGCCAGTGCTTGGGGGAAGATGTCTGTGTGTGCATGGGAGGTGTTAATCCTGCAACCCAGCTCTCTGCTAACGCTCTGTGTGTGCCTCTGCAGAGCCAGTGGATCTCAGTGTGGTGTCCAAGTGCAACCCCTGCCTCTCCAGCCCCTGTAAGAACAATGGGACGTGCAGCAGTGACCCTGTGGAGCTCTACCAGTGCACCTGCCCTTTTGGTTTCAAGGTATGACTCCAAATAATTACATGAGGAGCAAGGAGCTGCTCCCCATCAGTTGTGGTTCTTTAATGGTTGTGCTGTGAGAAGTTAATTTTACAAGCACTGGGCTCCAAAGTTCCTTGCTCAAGCAGGTTGTGTGTGACTTTTCAGCTGTGCCCTGCCACAAATATCATTCTGTGCAGTTGGAAGGGCTTTGCTTTGTGCTGTGACTATACAGATCATCCTGAGAAACTTGCTCTGGTTGCCCCTGTTTTGAGCAGAGGGGTTGGGCTGTACAGTCTCCAGAGGTCCCCTCCAGCCATGGGCATTCTCTGATTCTGGGGTGTAGATATCCATATAAAATGCAAAGTTGGTTTTATCCTCCTTTTCGTTTCTTGTTTTCTGCCAGCAACCAGATCACCATTTCATAGGCTCCCAGCCAAAGGGAAGGCAGTTCCAATGACAATTCAGGGCCAGGTTGGTCCATGGTGACAGAATGTTGACACCTGGTAGTTTACACCCACCTTCCACAGGCTGATGAGCAGAAGGGTGACCCCTGATCAGACACAACCCCTAAATCAGCTGTCTCTGAATTCAGAGCACTGATGTCCACAGAGGAATCTGCAAATCTGAATCCTGTGGATTCCAGTCATTGTGGGCTTCCTGAGAACACAGTGGGAAGTGGGGAGAGGGTCATTGAGTAAAGCAGATTCTTCAGCAGTGATGGATAACTCCCCTTGTTCACCCTGCACCGTGAGAGCTTCAGGACACCAGGGCACTGTCCCAGAGCTGATGTAGCTGGAAATGTAGCTCAGGAGTCAGTAGCTGAAGGATTAAGTGTAAGTAATAAATGAGGCATAGGATCTGTTCACAGCCTGGGGGGTTTCAGGTGCTATAGCCAATAGCATGCATCCTGTAGGCTGCATCCTGCAGACTGGGATTTTATTATTGGCCTCTTTGGATACTTCTGACAGTCCTGGTCAGTTGAAACAGATGCTCATAAAACACAGAGTAATAAGAATTATAAGGGAAAAAAGGAGGGCAAAACCAGACATTCATGTGGGAAGTAAGCACAAGTATCTGTGTGTTACGTTTCAGGTAGGATTGAGGAATTAATTGGTTCTGATGATATCACCATTTCCCTTCTCTGTTTTTCTGGGATGCATCCCAGAGTAATTGACAGAAACATTGGGAAAGGTAAAATATAAAGCTTATTTCTTCTATTTCACCCCAGTGCCCCTGCTCAAGAATAATAATAGTTCTCCTAAATAATTGAAAAAGGCATTGGAAATTTCCTGTTGTTAGAAATCTTTCTACCCATTGGCATATCAACCAGAAACTTTTCTAGGATTTAAAGGACTGTATTGTCAAAAATCTGTTTTGAAAAGAATCAAACTTGATAACAACTTGCAACTACTTGATAACAATCTGTTTATCTCCTCAGGTCAATAAGAAAATGGTCATTTTCACTTTATTTTTAACATAAATTATGTTGAATTCTTCAGGTGCGAACTTGAAAAGTAAATTATTTCAGTAAATTATCTCTAGCAGGTGAACACATAAGTCTTTGTATATACCTTACTCTGTAAGACATGTATCATGGAGCAGGTATCCAGGTTATTCTAAGTAAAAATGTGTTATGAGCATATCTTCTTTTTTTGGCCCTTAGATTTTTGCAGTATCCCTTATTCATTGGGATAGATTAGATAGAAAGTTACTGGTATAGATGCATTTATATTGCTAAAAGACGTGTTTATGAAGGGAAGATTTATTAAAAAGAAAAATCCAGAATAACCCTCCAGTTTATCAGCACGTTGTAGTGTGCATGAAACCCCAGGATGCATTGTTTTCCTTGGAGGGGTTTTGGTAGACACTTGATGTGACTCAGTTTAAACATCTCACAGAGCATCCAGCTTTTCTCCTCTCTCACACACTTTCTCAGGTGACATCAGTGTGTGAATGCAAAGCCCAAAACCACTGTGAGCTTGTAGGCACCAAGCTGCCAGCCAAGCATGGCAAATCAGAGCAGGCATGGCACTTGGAGCAGGGTTTAAAAATACTGGCTAACAGTTCAGGGAGAATTGGTGGAAATTGAATAAGCAAAAAAAGAACTGTGTGTCTTTACCACAGGTTTTTGAATAAAAATGAAATATGACAGGTCCAAATGCAAACCATATGAAAGGAGCACTCTATCTACCACGCAGTTCTCCACCAGAGATTCATGCTAATTCAATAACAATACCTTGCTTCCTTCTCACCAGCCAGCACCAAACAGCTCCATCCATCTGGAAGCTATTTCCCAGACCTTGATAAATTGCCCTAAATCTGCCCTCTCAGCATTTGTTTTTCCTTGTTTGATGTAGATTTTTAAAAAATCCTGTGTGGAAGAGTGCATCAATAAAGTGAAAAACCCACCCTTTTTCCAAATTTAAGCTGACAGCTTTGTAATGTTCCCTGCGAAGGGGCAGGCATTACAAGAGGCTTTCTGAGGTTCCTGTGCTCATGCCAGCCTTCAGAAAAACACAGGGCAGAAAGTCACCTCAGTTACCAGCTGCCAGAGTGGTGCCTGATGGATCAGGACATTCCCCCAGTTAACTGCATTCTCCAAAGCCTGTGGGCTGGTTTTCGCTGTCACACTGATGGCAGTTCCATCTCTTACTTTTTTGCTCACAGAGATGTTTTTGCTATTGAATGTATACTTTGTGGGGCTTTTAGCAATTTTAGTGCTGCCCTTGATGGTTTGGGTAAACTCAAAGTGAGATAAGTCATGGACCACCTGAGCTTCGAGGCTGGAGCGCCCCAGGGGTGTTTGATGAGGACAGAGATTGCTCACTCAGGAATGGGCAAGGCTGAGCTGATAATGATCTTGGCTGCTGCTCTTTCCTTAAAATGGGTGATGAAAGTGCTTGTTGAAGATAAGCCATGGCTGACACAGTGCTGTTGTGGCTGTGCTTTGGGGAGAAAGCCCCAAGGAGTGGGGTATGGCACCTCCAGCATCTGGCAGGATCTCCAGGGTGCCACCAGTGCTGGCAGGAGCTGGCTCTCCATGTTATAAAACTCATGTTTTCATATTAAACACAGGCATAGAGGTCATTTTCCAGTGGGTTGGTTTGTTTTTTTTCTCTTCTCCATGGCATTCTTTGAATGATGATTTAAATAATATGTGTGGTTTAGATTGCAAAGTCTGATTGTAAGTAGAGGGATGGAGCTTTCTCCTGCTGGAAATGCTACTGGCCACCTGCAAAAGGCAGTGAGTGCAGCTGGGGCTGGGAAATAGATAACAGGAACCTACCAGTTCATTGATTCTGTAGAGTGTGTGTTTTGTAAGTATTCCCACTGATATTGCAAAACTGAGTCCATGGGTGTTGGAAATCAAGAGATTAATCAAACTTGCAATCAATAAGTCATTGGAAAAAACTTCACTTGAAAAACTGTAACAAAAACTAAGGTGAGTGAAACCAACACTCCATGTATTTTGTCATTGCTTTATTCTGAATATGCCCTTTTGAAGTTTTTTGGCTGATTTTTGTCTTTTTTACTTACTTTTTCTTAAAATTGAGGTAGCAACAAATAAAGAATAATTTACTTTCTTTCAAAGAGAATTACTTGTAGAACTGGGGAAATAGTCTAAAATATATTTTCGTTTTGCCTGAAATGAAAGAACATTGCCAACCCAGAACAGGAAGTGCAGTGCCTGCCTAGGAATGTCCACAGCCTCTCTGATTGCTCAGGTAAAGGAGCCAGAGCTGCTGGAATGCAGAAGTTTGTCACCTCTGGGTTCTGCTGGCACTGAAAGCTGTCTGAAATGGAAAGGGAAGATAGGTAAAACTGGCACAGCTCACATCCCACACTCCAGGCACCAGATGCTGATGATGTCTGTGGCTCTAAATGTTATCCAAATCTATTCATCTCCCTGTTGAGTTCAGCCAGTGTCCTGACTTTTCTTGCAGACCTGCGGTGTCTTGAGGGTTCAAGCAATTTCACCAATCATCCAGAATGACAGATACAATTGGAGAAATCCTGGGTAAAGCTCTTGGGCTTTGGAGAGACAGCATTCTTTGCAGCCAGACTCTTGTGGTGGGAGGCATTACAGTGAAGCCAGAATGATATTTAGTGAGGAAGCTGGCTCCAAATTTCTGCTAGGAATTTGGCTCTTCCCCCTCCCCACCCCCCACGCCTGGTTTTTGTCCCTGGAAACAAGTTTAGAAGTGGAGGGTCCCAGAGCAGAATGTCTCTGGGAAATGGGGGATTCACACATATCCTGTGTTGTGCACTGATTAAAATTCTGTGCCAGCACTTGAGGGGGTCAGTGCAGCTGAGCAGGAGCTGTGGCTGCTGAGCACGAGGCTGAAGGGGTTTTTCTCAGCACTGTCCCCATGCCACAGGTGCTGCCCTGGCTGTACCCCTGGCTCCTGGTGTGCACTGGCCCTGCCTGTGCTTGGAGCAGGGGAAGGTTGCTGTTGATTTATTTAAATAGATTTGCACTTTTATTAATTTAAATAAATTTGCACTTCACCACGGCAAGGTTCTGCAGCCTTACACAAATGATCTGTGAGAGCCCTGCAGTAGGGGCAGCCTGGGGAGGATTCAGCACAGAGCTCAGCGTGGCTGTGGTGGTGTTTGCTCACCTGGGGCCAGACAGACACTATTCCAACGGGGCAATTTCTCAGTGATGCTGACTGGGGTGGGGTTGAGTGGCTGTAAGCCAGTGTAGAGTTTGGCTTTTGCTGTGCCTGGTTTGTCAGGCTGATCCTGTGTGCAGATGTAGCTCTGTGCTTTTGTTTCCTTGGCTCTATTAACACACGTGGGTCCCCATTATTGTGGGAAATTTAGGACTCCTGAAGAACTGACTAATATGATTAAGCAGAAGATGTTTATTGTTTACATTGCACACATATTTATAGATTCTACAAACTACTAAGTACACAGTTCTTGATTGGTGCCTTTGTTTTGTTCACTCGTTTTCTGCCTGCATTTCTTGGAGTATGATTGGTTACAGTGCAGGTGTTTCACAGCCCTCTATTATCCAGTTCTGGCTGTCTTGGTATTCAGTTTCTTAGCCTCTTCTTTCTTAACTTAGCACAATTTATGTTTCAATAGTCTTGATGAATTCTTGAGGCTTTGCTTACAAACTTAGAGGCAGGCTGGCTGGTGCACACTGTGGCCTAACCCTTGCAAATACATTGCAACACCCCATGTGCATCCTTCAGCACACAAATTAATCCCCAAGCTGGAGCTGCAAAGGGAGAAGAAACTGGAAGGGACTGAGCAGCCTCATCCACACCAGCCAGGAGAGCAAACTCCTCTCTCTGCCTCCATGTGTTGCTCTGCCCTGGCCTCCCTTCTCTCCCAGTGTCAGGGTCAGGGGACAGGCACTGGAATGTCAGCTCAATGCCAAGGTTTCATGTAGAAAAAAACAGTGCAGCAAAATGCTGTTTGTGTGGGGTGGTTCTGCCTTGAACTTGCATTCTAAGAAATTCTCCTGGAGCGTGTGTTTATGTGATCTGGGGTGTTTTATTTTTGTTTGATCGTTTTAACCATACTGAAAATGCTTATTAATGAATGTCGATGAAGCATTTTCCACTCATAGTAAAATAAAAGAGAAAGCCTTCAGGGATGAGAGGTAATGGGTGGCCACATAAAATGAGTAGATCTGTGTTTCTGTGTGGATTTTTAGGACAAACACCAGTGTAAGCAGTAAGTGGTTATAATTTCATATAAAGCTCCTAGAGCAGAAAAAAAATGCAGAAATCACAGTATTTTCTTCCATGTGCTTATTCTGTAAAATTTACCATGCAGCAGTCAGGCTTGTGTTACCTGCTTTTTGCCCTTTCTGTTGTAGTGGGTGTAAAGAAAACAGAGATTTACATGTAGAAGCGCATAAAATGAAAGGCTTAGGGAGGGATTACTGCCCCAGTTGCTGGCTGAAGGTGTCGAGGCAGGAACACACCCACCACAGGCCCTGTAAAAACCCACTCATGCAGTGTGGCAGGCCCTAATGAGGGCTCTTAATAATAATGCCAGCTCTGAAGAAGTATTTTGATTTTTGTTGGGCCAGCAAGAAAGCAGATGTTGAGCAGCTTCAGGCATTCCCTGTGTTGGTGCAGTTCAGGGATGGGGAGCTGCACCCACGGGTGGGCACTGACATATTCATCCTCTTGTCAGTGTGGATTATTCCCCCTCACTGTGGTTTTACTACTGTTTTCCTGGTCTAGTTCTAAATGAGTGACCAGACTTCCAATCTTTCTTTTCCCGGGGTAAAGGAGAAGTTTTTATTGGCATTTAGTCTGAATTTCAGGCTCTTGTTCTTATGTTTGCCTGGTCCTGTTACACTAAATAAAAATTTTTCTTCCTCTGTGGTTTTTCTGCCTTTCAGGTGATTGCTGGTTCCTATAACTCTGCTTAATCAAGTCCTGTTTAACCAGATCTTAATTTTCTGCATCACACCATTTCTGCATGATTGAACCAGTTGACGTAGTTGGCCACAGCTGAAAATCCTTATTGTAAATTTCCTTGTGATTTTCTGTCATCTGTTATCCTTGAGGCTTTCTTGGCTCTGAGTGTACTCGATGAAATGGCTTTTGGGTTTCTTTTGTTGTCCAAGAACATGAGCAGAAATTGTCCTGGGAGGTTGATTGCCTTATTTTCTCCTTTCCTTTGGAGATGATGGAATTGATGAAGTTGCTATAAGCAGGCCAAGATGAAAAGAAGAGTAAAGCCCCTGCTGTTAATAGAAATGATCCAATGCCAGACTCGTTTGGGAGTTAGATTGGGATTAGATTAGTGTATAGGGTAAGGGCACAAGCACTGCAGGTAAGGTTGTCCCGAAGCTCTCTGACCCCCATGGTCCCTGGGGTCCCCTCCTCACACTGCTGAGAACCTCTGAAATAAATCTTGTGCTCTTGCCTCACACAGTGGGCATGCTTCACTTGTTCAGTAGCCTGAAAAACTCAGGTGCACATTTGATTGTGAAATCACTGCTGCCTGCCTGGGTTACCTGCCAGTTCAGCCCACTATCAGGTTGAATTCACAAAGGACTGCTGGTGTCTCTGAGCTGGGAAACCTTGCAGGGGAAGCTTTGCAGATCTTCCACAAGCAAAACAGATTACACTGACATTTCTGCTGAAATAGTGTGTATTTCAGTGGGAGACCTTTTATCAGCAGAGAGCTGCTGCAAACCAAATGCCTGCACCCTTAACAAACAGGGATGTGCCAGCAGAAGGTTCTTCCAAGGGACTGGGACTCTTCCAGCATCCGTAGCTCTATTTATTTCAGAAACCCAGTGAGCTTTTTGGAGAGATTCTTTAATCACATAATCTCTACCTCATGTTAGGCTTCATTGGGTTTCTGTTTGTAATGTGTGCTCCTCTCCAGGCAGGCTGTTCAGTAGCTGAAGCATTAGGCACAGTTAATCTAAAATACAACAATTATACTTTATTTCTATTTCCTAAATCATATTGATAGGTTTTTTTGTTATCTGTACAAATGTCTAGTCTTTATAACTTTCTCTACAGAGTTCACATTGAAAAAAAGGCACTGACTTTGGATAGCCTGAAAGGGAAAGTTTTATTGTCACTGAAAATGTATGTTAAAACAAATAGGCACTTAAGTATTTTGAAGGTACTACAACCACTCTTCTCATTCATGAGTACTGGCTTAATTAGAGACTACATAGGAAATATTCAGTGTTGGATTTACATCAAATATATTGGGTTGTATTTTATGTATAGAGTCAACCCTCAGAAAAATTAACTGTTTTCAGTTTCCCTAATTTTCTTCTGCATCTCCCAAAATGTTCACACAATGGTCTGGATCAGTCAGTTGTAATCTTGGAAGCTCTAGAGCACCTGTCCCATCGAGTCTGGCACCTCTGGACTCATTTCAGACATGTGCTGTGTGAATTGACTCATGATGGATTAATGACACATCTCCTGTCATTGATTAAAAGCCTAAAAGACCATTGAAACCCAAAGTGCCTGTGTAAGGAGAGGTTTGGAAGGGCAATCAGGATTTGCATGGCAATTAATATAATTACAAAATAAACCTCAAATGTCCACAGAGAATCAAATTCCATACTCATAGGAAAAGAACCAGAGTTTTTAAAAAATAATATGATGAATCCTTGCACTTTGACTTTGACAGGCATATTCTTGATTACTAGCTGGAGAGGTAATGGAAGGTGTATTATACCCTGGAGGGTCATAAATCTTTCTGATTGAAATAAAATGAGGCTTAAGAGAGCAGAGTTTGCTTAATTTGCTATAAATTGACAATTGTGATTTATTAACAAGGACAAGGAAGTCACTAAGAAGTGCTGCTGCCATGGCCAATTATTGTTTAATCAGATGCCAGATGAAGCTAGACTGGCATAGGACATAATTATATAGTGGGTTTTAAATATTGTCTGTATTTTTACTTCTGATAGTAACACTGGGAAAGTTTGCAGAGGGATCTGAGTCAGCTGAGTGATGGGAGGGGCAGCACAAGGACAATATCAGGGTCTCTTCATAACCTGCTTTCTGTGCCATTTAGCAAATAGTATTTCTCATGTTTATGAACAGCAGGCAACTCTGTTGTAGTATGGATGTGTCAGTGTAAGTACACCTGTATAAACAGAGATGCTGAACTGAAAAATTAATTCCGATTGTTCTAGGTAAATTTGGATTTGTATTTAAAAACTCTTATTCCAAACTAGAGGTGGATGAAATAAATTGTTTTTTCATGTTCAATTAATTGGCTTCTAAACAGCAGTCCTCAGAAAGCACACTTTTATTACCCCATTAGGATGGGTGAGTGAAGAGAAAGAATTAATTCATCCCCAGTGTGAGTGGGGATTCGTCCCCAAGGTTTGGGTCTCTGTAGCAAGGTCTGTGTTCAGAAGGAGGAGTCACAAGATCTTGTGTGAACAACAGATGATCAAAATCTCTCAACTTCCACCTGGCAATCTGAAAGCAGTCTGATCCAAAACTGCTGTGATATTTTCTGTGCCTTGCCAAATAATTTGTATATATGCCTGAGCAGATGGATCTAACGTGGGCCCTGCCAGCTCTTCTGGTTGTTTGACCTTGCCAATGAGCATCAGATACATCTTTTCCAGATTGAGGCTTAGCCACCATGTCCATGGCCAGAAAGAGCATAAACAAGGAAAACAGTATCACCTGGACCTGCTGAAGAGTTTCACACTGCTGTGTGTGGGTAGCAGGGTGTCAGCTGTCTGCACGTATCTGAATAAATGGCCTCACTGGTAAAATAACACTGCTTCCCAATGCTGTGCTGTTTAGCCTTTCCTTTAAAAGATTTCAAGTTAATTTTATATTTGGAAGTCAGTTCCATTCTTCACACAGTTTACATCATCTCTAATTATTTGGTAGCATTGCCTTCCCCAAGCTGTGTTTGCAGGGATCCATCAAGTCCCTCAAGCTGCAGTTAGAGCTGCTGTCAGCCTTGCAGTACATGTAAAACTTCTTTTTATGATCCCATTATAGCAAATACTGGGTTTCCCTGCCTTGAAAGGCTCTGAAATATACAAACATGAATAGAACTTGAGAGAATTTTTCCTACCAAGCTTGTAACTTAGCATGTTGGCTGTGAGGCTGAATTTATGGTATCGTGTTTCCTCGGTCAATTATGCAAAATTCTTCTTGTTTCTTCTTTGTTTTTATGGCTGCTAAATGTGTTTATTACAGGGAAAACTGCTGAATGCCTCATTCTTTTTTCCCAGCTTAATTTTCTAGTGGAATTGAAGTTTATGTGATAAAACTTTGTTCATGAGACATCGCATTCCCTTCATGCCCTGGAAAATTTCAATTTAGCCTCTAATTCTGACTATTTTTGGCAGAGGGATAAAGGTTTCAAGTGGTGAAAGAAGTCACTGGTAAAAAATGCTATTAGGTCAAATTTAGCATCAGTTTATACCTTATTGGATAGCTGCATGGCACAGCATCAGGAAAACCTTTGATCAAAGTTCTCACTTTACTAAGCATGAAAGAAGTAAAACTCAGAGGAAAAAGCTGCATTCAAAAGATCAAACTGAATTCTCTTTCTGTGCTGGGTGTCTGTGTCTTCTACTGCTTCTGGATTTTTCCCCCTCTCCTTACCTCTTGTCCCATCCCATCTCATTTTTTTCATACAAAGCATCAGGAAATCGCTGTTGCACACCACATTTAGCCCTTCCCTCTGCTGTTGGACCTTTCAGGCCTGAATTTAAGGGCAGGTCCCACTGGCACATCCAGGTGTAGCAACACCCAAGTGTGTGCATCAACCTAGATCAGAATAATTCCGAAAATGATAAAATCCTTGCCGCGCTCTGTGGGAGCAGAGCACAGCTCAACAAAGTGGCTGCAAGTGTCCATTTATTCTTCATTTCCCAGGATTAGGCGGTCAAAATGTTAAAGCTGGCAGGTACTTGGAGGTTGGAATAACATTCCTGGGTATGCTCATGGAACACAGTGTTCTTCTCAGCTATCTTCCTGGGCATTTTCCTTCTAGCATTTTCCTTCCAGCCTGTCATGAAGTGGAAGATTTACTAAGCCTTTTCCCTTAATGTAATGGTTTCTTATTAACTTCTGACCAGGAAACCCATAAGACAAGTGTTTAAATGTTTGTGAGATTGAGAGTTGGATTTGGATGCATTACTCCCACAATTAGGAACGTAAAGGACAGAGTGTGCAATACAGTGTCTTTGTAGATGTAATTTTGTCTGTTTTCCCTAAAAGCTTTAGCTGTATTTAGACCTTGATAATTAAGTTGTTTATGAAAATTTCCTGGTTCTTAATTTAAAATCTCTATCAACTATATTTGTCTTCATTTAGTATTTTTGCTAAACACATGAATGCTACCATCTGTTCTCCACATATACCATCTAACTAAAATTTATTATGAGCACATTGTATGTTGTTAACAAGTCGAATAAACTTTGGTATTTCTGTTGCAGAGCTCATTTTTCCAGCATGCTGTGAAACACTGTAGTCATTGAACAGGGCTGTAATTAGCTGCAAAGAGGTCTCCCTGTTCACAAAGCAGTGAGGTTGGTTAGATTCTTCCTGTCTGGAGGTGTCTCCCTGGCTGCCTGGGCCATGTTTCTCCTGCAGTCAGCAGTGATGGTTTTATACACCAGGAGGTTTCCACCTTCTGCCTGTGGTGTGGTGGTGTTTCCACCCCTTATCTGTGCCCACTGCTGATAAAAACAGGAGAAGGATCATGTTGGGATGGACAGAGTTCAAACCTCTGCCACGTGGGTGTGAATGAAACTCTTGGTCTACACAGACAATGCTGATTCTTGAAAATTAGTTGAAAAAAATTATTGCAGTGGTTGAAACAGTGTCAAGGCAAATGAGTTGTTTTTTTACTGTATTATCCCTTGTTCTTCCTGCCGAGGGTTCTTATTAGGTTTTGCTGCTTGTTATTGGGTGTTTTATTGATCATGATATAATGTTCCCAGTATTGGATCCTTGTAAAAGCTGGAATTTGGCACAGCAGTGCTGAGGAACAGCTTGTAGATACAGTAATGCCCAGTACAGGTAATTTGAAACAAAAAACTGACTCTTTCTAGGTGTGGTGACTAGTTCTGCTCTCATTCACTGAAACACGGAGCTGGAGCAGCCCAGATAAAGTCTGGACCAGCTGAGGTACTTCAGCTGTAAAAGGACAGCTGGACTCTGATATAAGTCTTCTAATAAGTTGCAGAAATTTCCTGTTTCAATGCCTAAACCTTTCCACTCCTACAGAAAATGAAAGAAAATATATAAAAGTGTTTTGGATCTGATGCCTTCCTATCAGACTAGACAAAAATTTATTGTATCCTAAAAAAGCTCTAGAAGTAAAATACTGCACACAGAGGGACCTTCATCCTCTTTCTGTGAATTGCTGAGACAGTCCTATCCTTTTGTCTGTCCTTGAAACAAGTCTGCACCTCTATTTCTGCTTCAGACCTCATTAAAGGGCTCTTTAGTCTTGAAGCAAATAGACAATATTCTCCTTTGTAACAATAGTTATTTCCAGGCAATGTAACTCAAGGAGTATTTCCCAACTCACAGATAAATTAATTTTAGTGATGCTTGACAGCAATTCCATTTTTCCAGTAAGAAGTCTTACAGTAAATTGAGACTGGAGAATTGCGTTATTCATTTGAAAGATGTTTCTAGAATGTCTTTAGGCTCTTCTGGGTAGTGACAGTCTCATACAGAAATAAAATGGCCTTGCTTTGCTGTAGATTTATTAGTACCGCTATTTTCTGCAGCTTCTCTCCTCTCAGAGTTCCTTGTTTTCCAAAGTCTTCCTTGTCAGAGAAGTTGTACTTGTTTTGTGGGCTCGCAATGTGCTATAGATAAAGTCAGCTCTGAGAAGATAATCCTCGGAGAAGGATTAAATGTTGTTTGCCTATTTATTACAATGAGTAAACTGAGTCAGTGAGATTCTGATTTTCTTAAAGCCACATAGCAACTCATTGTTGCAGTTGTCTGGTTCAGCAGCACATTCTAATGCGTTTCCATGCTGCCTGAGGCCCAAGAAGCCAATAATTCAGCCATGTTCAGTAAAGAAATGAGAGCAGAATTTGTCATGCAAAACTTCATGTGCCAGTGCAAGAGACTGAAAGAGCCTTGCTCTCATTTTAACATTTATCTTTATTAAATTTTTACAAGAACATTCAAATTAATCTGAGTAATTATTGTGGAAATGATGGGCCTGTTTTACATGGTGTTCAGCTGTGACAAAACCTTCAGAAAAACAGATGCTTTGCTGCTTGCTCTGCTTGGCTGCCAAGGGTTTAATATTTTAATGATACAGGGGTGAAGAGTTTGTATGAAATAGAAATAGCTGATGTTATCAAAGTGCCTATATAACAATCAATTCTCCAGGGACACAGGAAAAGTATAAAAACCAACAGCTTCCAAAAACCAACAAGAAGGTGGTGAACAGCCAGGATTCAGGGCACAGATGGCCGAGGGCTGGGCCGTGCTGGAGCGGGGTGGGAGCGGATGGGTGTCACCGTCCACGGCTCGCATCCACAAAGCGCTGCGGGCCGCACGGTGCCAAAATCAAACCTGCGTGAGCTCCCCTCGGCACCATCCCAATCCTTGCCTGAGACATTTGGGGACTGGGGATTTCAAATGGAGAAGGACAGGCTGCTTGGCACACGGAGCACGGATGGAGCAGAAAGCCTCCGTGCCAGGCCTTGGGTGAGCGCCGTGCGTGCTGCCGGTCCTGCTGCGCTGGGGATGAACTCACAGCCAGGCACGGTGGCCAGGGCTCTCTGGTGGCCTTTGGAAGTGTTTCTCTCCTGATACAGCCGTGGAGAAGTCTGTCCCTCTTTCCTCGTATTTGCAGGAATTTTAAAATGCAAAGCTGCGTCTCCTCACTCTGGGGAATGCTGGAGACAGAGCCTCAGGAAGTACAGCTTTGTTAACAAAGCTCCTCTGTGGTGTTGGATGAAATTATAATATAAAAAGTATAAGATATGTGTATATATACATATTGCTGGAGGCCAACAATATGAGCCTCAATAAGGTCAAGTGCTGGGGCCTGTCCTTGGGGCACAACAACCCCTGTAGCTCCAGGCTGAGGGCAGAGGGGCTGGAAAGCTGCCAGGCAGGAAAGAACCAGGAGGTGCTGGTCTCCAGAGACTGAACATGACCCCATGTGCCCAGGTGGGCTAGAAGGCCAGTGGCACATGGCTTGTATCAGGAACAGGGTGACCAGCAAGACCAGGGCAGTGATTGCACTGGTGAGGACACACCTCGAGTGCTGTGTCCAGCTCTGGCCACCATCACTGCAAGACACTGAGGGGCTGGAGCGTGTCCAGAGAAGGGAACAGAGCTGGGGAAGGGTCTTGACAGTCCCAAGGAGTGGCTGAGGGATCTGAAGGCACCAGCCTGGAGAAAAGGAGGCTCAGGAGGGACCTTCTTCCTCTCCACAAGTCCCTGACAGGAGGGTGCAGCCAGGTGGGGGTCAGGCTCTGCTCCCAGGCAGCTGGCAATGGGACAAGAGGAAATGGCCTCAAGCTGTGCCAGGGAAGGTTCAGGTTGGATTATCAGGAAAAAATTCTTCACTGACATGGTTGCTAGGCATTGGAATGAGCTGCCTAGGAAGAGCATGGAGTTATGATTTCTGAAGGTGCTCAAGAAACAGCTGGGTGTGGCGCTCGGTGCTCTGGTCTGGTTGTCATAGTGGGGATCAGCCAGAGGTTGGGTTTGATCCTGTAGGTCTTTTCCAGCCTAGTGATTCTGTGATAATCAGTGTGCCTCACTTCTTCACAATGACTTCTTTGTTCTTCACATGATGGCCACATGTCCTGCCTGCTGCAAAGTACTGAAGTTTTCAGTGGTATTTGGAGGACTGGCACATAGGATGTGTGAGCAAGAGCCAAGCACTAGGAGTGGACAGACCAGATCAATTGAACCCTTCACTAAAGTTCACACTCATAAATGATTTGGGTTTTTTATGCCTTAGTTAGGCTTAAAAATGCACCAATTTCAAGATAAGCACTCTAGAGACAAATCAAGACAAAAACCAGCTACCTGGACTGAATTATTGTATCTCCCAAGATATTTTTCTCCTCTTGACTGAAGTAATCTACCAGATTTCCTGTAGATGAGCTGGCAGAGGTCCGCTGCTAGCAGGATCTTCAGCAGGAAGAGCAGAGTGGTCTCTTGAACTTCTTGAGATTGCTCAGATCCTTTGAGTATTGAGGCTTTTGGGTGGCTTTACTCCACGCTACTGTGTCAGTAACTGAGAAGCAAAACCAAGCTCTTCAATGTATTTGCCAGTTTTACAAATAGCTTGTCCTTATCAGCAGAGTATAATGAGCAGAGAAGTATGTCTATGTCTTGAAGAGGAAGTAAAAGTTTGTAGCAGTGGAGGTTGCTCAAGCTGGTGAGGTTCAGTCAGAACTGAGGTTCTGAAATTTTCTTAAGGGAAATCTTAAAGAATGGAACTGAGTCAATGATGAAATCTTGGTGTGTTCTGTGCAGCAATTCAAGCTCAGCTCCCAGCACACAAAGGGCCTCTCCCCCGTGGGTTCTGGCTCTGGTAACGAGCAGCATGTGCTGCTGCAGGGTTTAACTGAGTGCCTGGTAAATGCAGTTGGTGAGTACTGACTCCACGTGGGCTTGTGCTCACTGTGTGTGGCCTTCTGCTTACCTTTGGTCCTGAGTCATTCTCTTTATTGTAACTAACATTAAAGTGTGTTGGAATGATGGTGAAGCCAGCTGTTCCCTTAAAACACTCCAGTGAAAGAGTTCATTACAGTCTTGAACCTGAAGTGACACTGAGATACCCACCAGTTCCATTGGATAAAGCAGTTGCCCTGCCAAATTCTCACTGAAGTCATGAATAAATCTGATCATCAATAAAGAACATTAGGTGATGTCGTGGGTCTGAAGACCACAGACCTCTTGTAAGTGGTGCCACAAGTAGAGTGAAGGAACGAGAGACACTGATTAAGAAAACATGAGTCTTACTAACATTGTTTCTTTTGAATTTTCCCAAATAGGGTCGAGACTGCAGTGTGCCCATTAATTCCTGCATTCAGAATCCATGTCAGAATGGAGGGACCTGCCACCTCACGGAGGCAAATAAAGATGGATTCAGGTAGTAGCACAAAGTTCATTGAAAATGAGATGATAAAATTTAATGTGTTTCTGCTTTGCAATAATGAACTGTAATGGCTACTTTATAGAAACTGCTGCATGTGGCATTTCCATTTGCCATACTAAACTATTGCTTTGGTTTCCTTGGTGTGACATATCGTTTCCTGTGAAACAGGCCTCCTTATTTCCTCATAATGCAATATACATTTAAGAGCTTTTGAGCGGTCTCTATGTTCTGCATTGTGTTATCTGTATCCTAATTTTCCTTGGGGCATTTCAGGCTCACATCTAAGCTGTTTTTGTATTTGTAAAGTGAGCATCTGTTGCTTGACAGCCAGATCCAAAATGTTTTCATACTGAAGAATCTTGCAGACAAACAGGCTTTAAAGAAACAATTAAAAAGCACAGGGAGATTGCCACATCTTAAGCATTGTGCCTGCAAGAGAATAACCTCTACAGCTGGATATTGTGGATTTCAGTTTGCCCATATAACAAAGATGTAGCATAGGTGGGGATACTCTGAGAGAAGTCCAGAAATTTTAATGAGATAGCTGGGAGATCTGCACCGCTGCAGGCACTACTTCACAGCTAAGAAAATACAAGTTTGAGGCTTTGGTCACTCGTTGTCATTCAAGCTGATAGAAAGTTACTTTTTAAAAGAGCTGCTAGAATTTTCATAGATTTTCTCCTCCATGTTTATGCTGTTTCTTGCAAAAGAAGAAGCAGTAAACAGAAGAAATGCCCCAATGCTTCTCTCAGTGTCCACCCTCAAGAATTCCCTGCTTCCAGAAGCACATCACAGGACACAGGACACTGGTGGTATTCCAGTGGAAAAGCACAGGTTGATGGGGATGAAGAGACACTGCCAGGCTCCCTAATGAACAGCAGCTGGAGGTTTTCCAGCATGGAGAACAGGAGCAGGCATGGCCCCATCTCCCTGAGGGGCAGCTCAGGGCTCAGCTGGAGCACCTGTGGCAGCCCCTGAGCAGAGCAGAGGAGTCTCCTGAGTCAAGATGTGTCGGCAGGGTCATGGTGGTGGGAGAGGAGGGGGAGGCTCAGCAGGTCACAGCACGTCCAGGTGGCCCTGCTGCTCAACAGACTCCATAGATTCTGGTGAAACCACTCCTCTGATCTGATCTACCTCCTCTTGATTCAGATTTTAGCAGGCCCAGCATTTTTTGGAGTAGAAGTTCATGTTCAGTTTCTGCTTCAGAGAATTAATGGTCTGGCAGATTTCAGTTCACTTTCCTTTCTGGTCACTCATGTACATAGCTTTCTCCAGCTTGTGCCAATGTAAAATTGCACCATATTAGAATATCTGGAGTTTGTCACTCAGTATCCATTTTTCAAAAATACAGCTGATACTAAAAATGCAGTAGTAAAACATTTTATAATAGTCATAATACTGGAATGAGAGCCTTCAACATATATTTTGGATTGGGTTTTTCTTCAGCATTTGTGTTTTGTTCTGTGGTAGCAGATAAAGAGTTTTGAATGACCTGAATTGAAAGCTACTTCTGCATTTCTCTCATGAATTGAATGAATTTTACAATTTCAGAGGCTTTGCCTCAATTCCAAATGAGCATTGTTTTTGAGATCCTTTATAAAACCACAGGGGTGGTTTTGTTGCTGAACAACATTTGAGGCTTTTTAGGGAAGGATTCTGCTTTTTATAGTTATTTATATCGTTTCAGTTGGTCTAATAAAAGACACATAAAACCATATCTCATCAAAACCCTGCTGCATCAAATTGAATGTTCAGCCTATGCATTGCTCCATTCTCTCCTTGTTTTTAATTCACTCAGTGCAGGACTGTGGAGCTTTAGCATTTAGGGAAATATGGTGTGGAGATGGAACAGTCAGTGACAAGGAAGATACAGAAACATTTTGAGATTGGACTTGGTTGATTGGGTTGGGGATTTTTGGTGGGAAATCTCTCCAGTGGATGGCAGCAGTCAGAGTTATGTGCATATAAATTGTGTTCACCAGGATGGGAAAACGCTGCCCTACGTTATGTGCTGTGAGGAAGGGGATGTCAGAAACATTTTCATGAGAGGCCTCCTTGGATTTTTTTGTTGTGTGGCCTGTAAAAGAAATTATATCTTCTGTATATTCTCTTCCCTAGGGAAATATATTCATACACAAGCCCTGCTGCCAAACTTGTCAAATCTTTACTCTTGTAAAAAGGAAACTTAAGCCAAAGTTCTCTCCCTGTGAAATGCCAAGCTGTTTAACTCTCAAGTTTCTGTGGCCTTAGACAGAAAATTACCATTTGAAACAATGCAAAGGTGGTGATGTTCCCCCCAAAGACAGGAAGCTCGTAGTTATGACTGAGATTCCAGCCCAACGCCCCCGCTGTGCCTGGTGCCCACGAGGGCTCTCAGCAGCAGGGGCCTGAGGCACTCAGGTTTGCTGGAATGGCAGATCCTGGTGGGACAGCCAAGGGCAAAGGTTCGGCTGGAGTTACTCCATCCTCTTTTACCCTTGCACTTTTTCAATCCTGACTCATTTTCATATTCTCTTCCTTCAAGTAGGGGAGACCTCTGTGTTGAGTAGATAAGTGACACAGTGTGGCTCAGAGGAGTGGAAATGTGAAGTTCTTCCTCCCTCTGAATTGCTCATTCTAACCTAATCTGTGCCTGCCTTCACAAAAGGTTGCCCCAAAAGTCATTTATTAAGGCTGATGAAAGAGATGGCCAGTGAGACAGGTCCTGGTGGCTCAGCACGTGTGGAAGGGAGGCTTTGGCAGGAGCAGAGCTGTCAGCTCTGCTGCACACAGGCAGCAGCTGATCTCTGCTAACCTGCGGCGCTGGGACACAAAGGCTCTGGGTTATTTTAACTTTTCTCCATATAAAACCCCCTCCGGTTCCCAGATCGCTTTTTTTAGCATTTTCCACAAACTGTAAGTGCCCTCATAAATGTAAAATCCTGGAACTGATTAACTGCCTAGTGTTAATTCTGCCTAGTTCAAGGAAAAACATTGCACTTCCAGATTTTCAGGCTACTCCACTGGGATCTAGACATAAAAGGCATCTTTACCATGAAATTGTAATATTCCTGAAAGAATTTACTATATCTATTTAAAAGCTAATTTTTTTTTTTGAAACTTGACACACTGTATGGATATCTGTTTTAATAAACAGATGCTGAATTGTTTCATTAGAGTTTATTAAAAATATCTAGTACAGGAAACTTCAAAAATTGCCAGCTTGTTAAAAAACCTAACAAAATGCTTTGGGTCCAAAAGTTTGCCCCAAAATGTTGCCATTTGTGTTCCCCTGAAACTTCATGAGGATAATGGGATGTTATGTAATTCTTTATAGGAAAACACAATGCCAATTCCTGAACAGGAGGAATAGGGAATTTGGACTTTTATTAAAACACAGCAACTTAGGAAACAGTTGTTTCCTGCATGGCTCCATTGTTTCCAACATCCACATGAAATGCTGTCTCACACTGCTTCACTACTGAGTCACTGCAAAGTTTTCATCATTGTCTCTGGAATTCATTTTCTCCCTCGGTCAGCTGCAACCCAAGTTTGATGACCTTCCAGTCACTCAGCAGACTTCATTTTTCTTCTAAGCTGTTTCTGGGATAGTACATACATACAGTCCCAAACTGCAATTCTTTCAACATGTGGTTCAATCCAGGTCCCAAGTTGTATGTTTTATCTTTTCATTTCAGGCCTCATATCTGGTACATTTGAATGCAAATAAAAATAAAGAATTGTACATAAGCAATAATGTAAAGACTCCCTATACTACATAAGGACCAGTAGCCAAAGGTCATCAATTATTCTGACATTTCCCTGAGTATGGAATGTGTCCTAATACTGAGCAATTTATGTTAACAATCCCAAATGAATTGTTACTAATGGTATCTCCACTGTGAACCATTACTGTGATAGTGTTTAATAATGTCATTTTTAATTGCATACATCCAAGCTGTCCCAATCCTTTTGTGGAAAGAAAATGGTGTTATGTTCACATAAAAAATCACCAGCACAAAGCCACTCTTGTTGCTTTTCTTTAAATGGAGACAAAAATTTCTGTTCCCAAGCTGAGACCTTGTCTTCCAAGTTGCAGCCTGGAGCATATTTTTATGACTGAATTATAAACCCTTGAAAATGGGGTTTTGTAATCAAAAATCAAGACATGATGAATGTATCACTGTATTTAACTGATGTCTTTAACCCCCTCCCTGACACTTGCATTGCCACAAAAGATGGTGTGCCAACTCTTCTTTCTGCCTCCTGTGATCCTCTGGCCCTGGGTCAGCAAGAGGACATGTTTTATTAGCAATAATGAGCTTGAGATAGGAAAATATTCCTTATTGATTTATTGTGCCCTAAATTGGATTTATTGGAGCAGTTTGGTTTTGGTTATTCATGGTGAAGGTTTTCTAACCCTCATGACCTGTGGATGGTCCCTGCAGGATGAAGATGACTCTGCATGTGACCAGTGTCCTTCTTCTATACCCATCTGGGAGATCTTCCCGTTGTGGTGGCTCAAGACACATTCCTCTCCCATTTCTTCTCCTCTTTATTACTCCTTTCTGAGACTGCACGTCATGAGGAATCTAACCCAGCCCTCATGACCCAGCCTGGGACTGCTGAGGGTGGATGCAGAGCTTTGTGCCATCCCTCCCTTGAGAGGCTCTGCACTCTGCTCAGGCTGTGGCACACTGCAGGAAGGGAAGGGAAGATCCTGCAGCTTTCTTCATGGATTCTGAAGAGCTCCTTTTTCCCCAGGGCTTTCCCCATCTCCTGCATAAAGCAGGATAACCACCTCAGGTCCTCTTTGTCTGTCAGAGCTGGAAACAGCACCCTGCAGCAATGTCTGCCTTGGAAATCCTCCTGGTTTCCAAAAGCTGTGGATGGCAATTTGCGTGACTGCTGTAGTGCTTTCTGGTTTTCATCCTCATCAATCAGTAGTGCTTTTTATTTGTTCAGTTTCTTTTCTGCCACCAGAGCCTGCATAAGAAAGGAAATGAACAGCAGAGTGAATGTGTAGTTTGGACTGGGACTGCAAACAGCCCTTTCTGTGACTACTGAACAGCAATGCTGGCACTTCAAAACTGACATTTCAAATATCATTGCTGGCTTCTCAGAAGCCCCTGATATTACTGGGGCACTTAACTCCTGGTTTTAGACTCTCTTTTAGGAAACTCTGCCTTCCACCTCTTCATCACTTACAGATAGTTTAAAATATAAAGGTTCTGTTTGTAACTGTAGCTTCTAGATCTAGAGAGGAAATGGAGATTGAAAAAAAAAATCAAGCCATTCTTCAGCCATTTAGTTTTCTATCTTCCCTCTAGGGACCATACATTACACTCCTGTGAGATAAAATGTCTAGTGCAATTATTCTTCACTAGTGTCCACATCCTCACAGAACCATTACTAGCTGTGCCATGGTCTGTGTTTTAGTTGAATTATCTGGGCATCATCAGCTCTTCTCCAAATAGATGTTGAGGGAGCTGAAATCTTGCAGCACTTGTAAAAGCAATCATTCCCAAACATTTCTTGTTTGGACAAGTGACAAAGCAGTAATGAGAAGAAAATGCTCATGTCTGTAAACTCAACTCAAGCTGCTGTTCTTTGAAGAAAGCGAGGTATCTAAGAGCTGCCAAGCCGTCCTGTGATTGTGCAGTCCTCAGCAGGCAGATGTCCACATTCTCACAGAAACATCAACAGGGAGGCCAAGGATTTGAATATTGTGATGAATGTTTACTCTCCTGCCCTGGAGTTGCTTCCTTCAGCTAAGGGCCAGAGTTCCCAATAAAGCAAGCAAAGGGAGCATGGCAGAGGCTGGCTCCTGAGGATGATTTTGGTCTCGTGTAAATAATTACATGACCCCAGGAGCCATCAGACTGCATCTTTCACCAAACACTTGGGCTTAAATTGCTCTGTGCCTCACAGCAGCAGTGAATTTGGCTCCAACTGACTTTTATATGTTTTCATTTCAGTTTTATACCTCAAACCTCCTGTCCCTTTAGATCCATGCTAACATTGTTTTTTTTGTTTTTATTTCTCCAAAGCTGCTCTTGTCTTCTTGGGTATGAGGGGGAGAGGTGTGAAATAAACCCAGATGACTGTGAAGATAATGACTGTGAGAATAACTCTACATGTGTGGATGGGATCAACAACTATGTGTGTCTCTGCCCTCCTAATTACACAGGTAAGAAAGGGCCACAAACAGAGAACAGGAATCCATGAGGAGTGCCTGAAGGGAAGGGTCCAAATTCATGTTTATTTAGTGCATGAACATATAATTAACTGAAAATCTAGTCCCCTTCTAAAAAATCTGAATCTCTTCCTGGAAAAATGTTAATTTTATTAATATTGCAAAATATGTGCTCACAAACACGACCACTTTTCTGAGTCAAAATATTGATGCCTCATTGTAAAATACATTAAAAAACAGTATTTAAGGGATCAGAGAAGTGTCTACTTCAGTGTGCACATTCTCAGTACTGAGCCTGATATACACCTGTCCTGAACTTTGGAAAAGCTTGGCTTAGGGGGCATGGCTTTCACCTGAGGTCTCAGGGCTCTGCATGTAGTTAAACACAGTGAGCCTGACGATGTGCTGCTAAATTCCTGATCTGCATTTCACAGCTGGGTGAGCAAAGGCTCTGTAAGAGGCTGCAGGCTCAGGTGTTGTCTTCAGTGTGAGCCAGGTCAGGGAGCAGGGGCAGCTGCTGGGTCTGTGGTCACAGGGCTTGGTGATAGAGTCAGAAATGGTTTGAGTGTCTCCAGTACTGTCCTGCATTGCAGATAAATTCCCTCCTAAACCCTCTGCAAGAGTGTCTTGGTTTGGAAAGACAGGTGTCTGCTAAGGAAAGCAGGAGCCTCCCCTGAAATTGAAAATGCAAACCCCCTCCCTCCCAGTTGTTATAATTTTGAAATTAAGGGACTCTCAGGCAAAGATATGGGAATAGGAATAATAGTTCTTTAGTAGGAAAATTAAAAATACAAATACAATAGTACAAAAAAACCCCACACTGCCAGAGTCAGAAGAAGAGCTGGCCCCCTGTGGGTCAGGGTGGTGGCACAGTCCCATCCCATGGGGGCTCAGCCCTCCTGCAGTGCCAGCTGTGGTTCTGCTGGAGCAGGGATCCTGGACAAGGGTGGAGTTTTCCTCTGAAGCTCCAGGGCTGCTGGAGATGGGCCTGCTCTTCCCCTGGGAATGCAGGGCAGAAGAAAGCTGCTCCTCTGGGAATGCAGTGGGCAAAGGCTGCTGTGGTGTTCCAGGGTCAGATTGTATCCAGGTAGGAATGCTTGGCTCCTCCCCTGGGCGGAGCATCTCCCCATGGGATGATGGAATTGTCTCAGCCATGCAGGGACACTCAGTGGCCATGAACAGCAGAGATCTCCTGGAGGGAGGATTGGCTGTGGGAGAGATAAAGAAAACTGCCCCATGAACAGAAGAGAACTCCTCCACAGATAGGAACAGAATACACACACCCATTTCCAGCCTAAGACGGAGAGCAGAGACTCTCCTAAGTGGAATCTAAAAATGGTTTTGCTCAAGACATTCTGGAGCATTCCGTGGGCTCATTCACACAGCCCAGCCCTCCTGGCTCAGCATGCAGGGTGAGGAAACACCTGCAGGAGCTCCTGCTCCAGCCTTTGAAATGGGGTTATTGCCTCCTGAGCATGGAGAAGCAATGAAGGGCTTCTTGTATGCTGGAATATATTACATGTCAGGGAATTTAATGAGGATCAAGCTTGAGTGGCTGAGTAAGGCAGGAGGAAAGCTTCTAGAATTTCCAAACTCTTAAAATACTTTTGTGGCTGATACAAAGGAGGCCCATGGTAAATCTTTAGCTGAGAAAAGCCTTATGACTCAAATGTACATTTATTGGGTCTCTAAAATGATATTTCTGCCAAAACCTAAAAAAAAATTCAGCTTAGCAAAGTAAAGAGTTTTGCTTGTAGGATGTTGAGCCCATTGTGCTTACTTGTGCACTATTTATGTCAGCCACTCTTGGGTGGCTTCTAGCAGAACTCAATGCAAGGAGGCAGTCTTTACATTTACAACAGGAAATGGATTTGACCAGCCAAGAAAAAACACATCCAATAAGGAACTGAATCCAGCATATATGCAAATGCACTTTCCTTTCCACAGGATCATTGCAGAATTTTTTTTTCCAGACCATAAAGGTAGGAAAAAACTAGATTGGGATTTCTTCTCAAATGGCCATCTGGATAATGGCTAGGGAACTCATGTGATACTTTAGAAATATTTTTACTCAACTTACAGTGGGTTTTGTTTTGTTGATTTTTGGCTTTGATTTTTTTTTTTTTACCTGAATGTTTTCTCTGCTGTGCCTCTCCTGATTAGCAGGAGTTAGTCAAATACCAGAGCTCACTGTTGCCATGTGGGTAATATACAACCACACAAAATGTGCTATCATAGTGCAGGCAATAAGCTTGGTTACAATTGAAAAAAAAAATTAATTATTGAAGAAAATAAGGAAATAATTCCAGAAAATACAATATGAATTATAGGTGAAAAAGGTTGCAAAAATAGGGGTGTTGCTTAAATTAGAATCTGAAGCGTTACAATAGTTCATGTTGCTTAAAACAGGAAGAGTTTGGTGAACTGTGATACCAGAATTGCCTTAACCTGCTTTACCTCCATTTTGGAGGGGGATATTTCATCAAACCTGATCAGTCACCTGGCAGGACTGACTGCAGTGCAGCTGGCTGGGCTGAAATGTCCCTCAGAGCTTCCCCTGGCCTCAGAGCAGGACAGGGAGCAGCATGAAATGGCTGGAAGAAGTGAAGCCATCAGCCAAACAAAAGTACACACAAGCCAGGCAAACCTCAGCAATGGCTTTGAGAGTCCTTATGAGTTGAACCCAAACAAGAAATGGGGCATCATGTGAAGTTGTGAAGTTGCTCAGCTGACTGAACAAAAGTAGAGGAAATGCCATGGAAGCCCAGAGGGAAGTCATGAAAGCACACCTGGAAAGAGAGGGAGCTACTGGCCAAAGAGTTTGACTGAAGTCTCCTGTGACATCCAGGGCATCTCTAGGTATATTCTCTTTAGATGAACCTTTTTGTACTGAAGGAATATCTGACACTGCCATGGCAGTATCTGTTAAAAACAGCAAAAAAAGGCAGGTGCAGATGAGTTCAGTATTGCACAGAGTATGAAGGCCAAGAGTTCAGAGAGAACAGTTCACTCCAGGGGTCAGGAGTGCTTATTCCTGTGCTCAGAACTGTGCTTTGAGGTACCTGCCTCTCTCTGGTGCTAAATGTTGTGTTACCAAACTGTGTGTGCTCCAGCTTTGCCAGGTGTATGGATTTGATCTCTTTCTTTGAGCAAAGAAAGGCAGGGGTGTACAGTCCAGGGAAGCAGTTTTCCTGTGAAGTAGTCTGGGGGACAATGAATTCTCAATGCCTGAAAGGGCACAAACATCCACAGCCAGGCTGTGTCTAGCAGGACAGAAAATGTAGGTGATATCTCTTTATGTTGTACCCAAATATTATCCTTAGTTCTGTTGTTGACAGACAGAGTGAGCTTTTTTTTTTTCTTTTTTTTCCTCACCAATGCTTGTATGGAAAATAGAAATTTCTTTGAAAGGTTGACTGGCTGGGTTTTGTGGCTGAACAAATCCAGACCATCCATTTTTATCAGTGTAATTATGCAGGGGTTGTGGGTTCTATGTACAAATGGAATTTCTCAGCTGTAGTTAACCCCCACGTTCAGTCAAGTCTGTCTTGCACTGTAGTGTTTCTGCACTGACAGCCTGGGATGTTTGCAGTAACCTGAGCTTAGAGGTGCCCAGCTCAGTTATTGCAGATTCCTGCTTTTCTCCCCTGCCTAGCAGGGGCCTGAATCCCTCATCACCCCTGTGCTCTTGGATGCCACAATGCTGGTAACAGTGCAGTGATATTTCAGTAAACTCTGCATTTATAGAACAAATGTATGCTGTAATACAGAAAATAGTCTGAATGCAGGGAAGAAGATCCAAGAGTGTGTCTGTGTGTTGTTCTGTAAGAAATAGTCAGGGTCCTCCTTGGCTTAGTTGAGTAATGGTTAAATCATGATAGTAAATCTTATGTTCCTAAATGAAACACAAATTAAAAATGAATGTGTTGAAAATTTTGACTATTGACAGAGTCACAATATCCAGGCTTTGGTTTTTTCCATACCTTAGTGTGTTCCTGCTCTATCTGCTGTCTGCCTGGTTTTACTTGTTATATCCTTTTTAGGGAACAATATCCCAAATTATGATGCATGAATTTTGCTTTCATTGGTTGGAAAAAGGAAGGCCAAAAATCTTTCTTCAATTAATAAGATTTTGCAGTGTTTTCTTTTAAAATTCTTTGACAGTCTTTCCCCCGACTCAGAGTAGATGAAAAATGGCCAATTTGTTAAGTGACTGCTGAGGAAGGAATTTCCCACACTCCATCCCCATTTCACTTTCATTTAAAAAAAGAAAAAAAAACCACACCAAAAAGCAGCCCACGTTCACACAATAAACTCCTTCCTAGTTCTTTTCCATCTATTAACTTTAAAACAATGTGGAATTACAAATGGATTCCATGAAGTAGTAAATGCAAGTTAAAGAAGACAGAGCTGAGAGGAGGCAGACAGCTGAATGCCATAAAAAAGCTTCAAACCCGTACCCACCATCACCAGATTTCCTCACCATTCTTAAAATCAATACTTTCAATATTTGTTGCCTGTATTTAAATAACCAAACCAATACTCATGCTGTGTAGCAGAGCTCTGATGGCTTTAATTGTCAGCTGATGTCTTATTTTTCCCATGCCCAACTGGTTATTTTAATCCTGAAGCTGAATTATAAACATGTAATTCCTCTAGGACAATCATGTACCCAAATCCAGCCAGCTCTGAGGAGTCTGGGGCTGTTTTACAGCCTGCTTGGACTTTTGGTGGTTTACAGCTTCTCCTTGCAGTTTTGTAGGCTCTCCTTCCCTTCAAAAAAAAACAATCATAGGGACATCAAAAGAGAAGGATATGCATTAGATCAGTCACCCTGGTCCTTGTCCTTTTTGTGTTTTCCTAATCTCTGCCTTTTTGGCTGTAGCACGGCCTGTCCCCAGCTATTGATACAAACTTTGTGTTTTCCCTTCAGCTTTGTGGTGTAGGAATGTAGGGCAAAATTCAGAGAGTTTTCCCTTCCATTCCTTTTTCCTGTTCACTTCTGTTACAGACCTCCTTCAGCCCATCACTGCTTTGCTCACAGTCCTGCACTCAAACATAGAATCTCATCGCTCCAAAGACATCCTGTCCTCAGCCTCACTGCCCTCTGTGCCTCCACGAGAAGAGGGGTCCAAACATGCACAGAGGAGCAAATGGGCTGCACCAAACATGCCCTGGGTGCTTTGAATGCTTTGGTGCTTTGCCTGCTGGTTTATTTGGTTTTGTTGTTTGCTGTGACTTTTCTTCCTCCTGTCTGATTTTAGCAGAAGTAGAAATATGTAGCACATACACACCAAAAAAAAAAAAAAAACACAA
>VYZP01009671.1:268530-317593 GCA_013400635.1 Hypocryptadius cinnamomeus
AAAAAACAAAAAAAAAAAAAAAAAACCAAAAAAAAAAAAAAAAAAAAAACCAACCAGGAAATGTATTTCTCTTTGCCAAAGATCCTAAAAAGCCTCAACAATGCCCTCACCTCTTTGTTCTGAAACCTAAAAAAAAATAATTAGTGGCTTCCACTACTGAAAATAGGTCTTTACAAAATACCCAGTAACCCATGGCAGAGAGAGGGCAGGAGCAAGTGTTTTAAAATAGTTTGCTTCCATGGGAAAAAGCTGCAAGCAGTTTGCATCACTGAAAAAAAATCTTTCTCAAAAGAAATAGTAATAAAATAAAGCTAGGAGCTATTTCTGGTTTGGTGTGTTTGGAAGAGAAGGCTAAGGTCTGTTTTACCTTAGGGGACCTTGTGGTGTCCTGTGCTAGATGGTACCTGCGAGGTCTGCAGCTCTTTTAGCGCCCAGTTCCCTGTCAGTGATTAGGGGCCCTTTTCCTGGAGTGTCCCACTGTGGTAACTCTGTCTGGCCAGAGCCCAGCACCACTGCAGCCAGACAGCTCCAGGGAGAGCAGCACCAATGCAGCCAGGGAGAGCTGCACCACTGCAGCCAGACAGCTCCAGGGAGAGCAGCACCAATGCAGCCAGGGAGAGCTGCAGCAATGCAGCCAGACAGCTCCAGGGAGAGCTGCACCACTGCAGCCAGGGAGAGCTGCAACAATGCAGCCAGACAGCTCCAGGGAGAGCTGCACCACTGCAGCCAGACAGCTCCAGGGAGAGCGGCACCAATGCAGCCAGGGAGAGCTGCACCACTGCAGCCAGACAGCTCCAGGGAGAGCAGCACCAATGCAGCCAGGGAGAGCTGCAGCAATGCAGCCAGACAGCTCCAGGGAGAGCTGCACCACTGCAGCCAGGGAGAGCTGCAACAATGCAGCCAGACAGCTCCAGGGAGAGCTGCACCACTGCAGCCAGACAGCTCCAGGGAGAGCGGCACCAATGCAGCCAGGGAGAGCTGCACCACTGCAGCCAGACAGCTCCAGGGAGAGCAGCACCAATGCAGCCAGGGAGAGCTGCAGCAATGCAGCCAGACAGCTCCAGGGAGAGCTGCACCACTGCAGCCAGGGAGAGCTGCAACAATGCAGCCAGACAGCTCCAGGGAGAGCTGCACCACTGCAGCCAGACAGCTCCAGGGAGAGCGGCACCAATGCAGCCAGGGAGAGCTGCAGCAATGCAGCCAGACAGCTCCAGGGAGAGCCGCACCACTGCAGCCAGGGAGAGCTGCACCACTGCAGCCAGACAGCTCCAGGGAGAGCGGCACCACTGCAGCCAGACAGCTCCAGCTGTGTGGGGCTTGTGGCCGTCCCCCCATGCTGGAGCCCTCCCATGGCTGGCTGCTGTGGCACCCATGTGGCACCCATGTGGCTCTGTCCCCGAGCCACCCCTGGACAGGCTGAGGGGGATCATGGCCCTGAAGCTGCTTTTTCCCCCCAAATTTTTGCTACAGGAACAAGGAGGTTTGAGGTGGCGTGGTTCAGCTTGTGGTTCCACAGGGATCTGGACTGCCTAATAAATGCTGAAGGCTTAACAAGTACTTAACTATCAACTCCTTTTAAATTTTGGAACTTCTGCCATAATTTCCTCAAGACAGAGAAAATTGTGGTCAGAGTTTAGTATGTTTTCTTCCTTTTTATTTGAAGGAGTTCTGCCTTACATGGAAGTTTCTCAGTTTTAGTTACTTGGCAGATGTGAAGTGTACTTGCTTTCTGCATGAAACACAAAAAGGCACCCACATTTCCCAGTTGTGTATCTGGGAATGAGAAGTGCTGGAAGACCTGGAAGGTTTGGGCTTTGTTCAAGAGCCCATTTCCAGCCCTGTTTTATGAAGAGAGAACCACATGTCATTGCTATCAG
The DNA here is from genome assembly GCA_013400635.1 of Hypocryptadius cinnamomeus. Taxonomy (NCBI): domain Eukaryota; kingdom Metazoa; phylum Chordata; class Aves; order Passeriformes; family Zosteropidae; genus Hypocryptadius; species Hypocryptadius cinnamomeus. The sequence continues at coordinate 270,408 of VYZP01009671.1, forward strand.
ATTGGACTCTGATCTGACCCTCTGGGAGGAAATAGCACAGCAGCTGGCAGTGCTGCAGCCTGTCTTCAGCCTCAGTGTGGGTGTCCTGCTGTGCTGGAGTGCTCAGCTCCAGGATCTCCTCTGGTCAAACTCCCCTCTCTCAAATGTAAAGTGTCATGTTTGTGGAATAAAATATACCAGAGAATCCCTCCTTGTTCATCAGGACACAGCATGTCTGCTAGAAAGTGGAATGTCAGCTACTGCTGTCCTTTAGGATGAGCAGAGTGAATTCATCCTCAAATGGGATGAGAGTCATTAAATCCAGTCTGTCAGGAAACACAGTGGGAAACAAGGAAATCAATCAGCTCCTGAAGAACTGTGTGCTGTGGAAGGCACCCAGGCTGGAGCAGCTCTTGGAGAGCTGCAGCCTGAGGGAAGGAGCCACATTGGAGGAGTCCACGGAGGACTGTATGGGAGTTTTGGAGCAGGGAGCAGAGTGAGGAACAAGGAGTGCTGGAGACAAAGCATTTTTAATAGGCTCCAGCCCCCATTCCCTGCTCAGACCAGCAGGAATCCACAGGGTGTCCTCTCTGCCAGCCCAGGAGGAACATCTCAGATAATGTGTGGCATCTCAGGTGTCACTTGCTGCACTAGATTGTGTGGATAGCTGAACTGATCCTCAACTGATTCCAAACAACTGGAAGATATCCATATGAATAAATACAGCTCAAAAATGTAGGGTGTCCAGCAAAATGAAGATCTTTCCCAGACACTGTGGTTCTGAGGAACAGTGCTTTAGGCAGGTCACCACCTTGAAGGGGCACTGGAAATTGTCTGGTTCAGTTAATGTTTCACACACTGTGTTGTGTGGCATTTGGGATGTTGAATATGGTTTTTCTTACTTCAGCAGTGCATAGAACACATTCCTTCTTCGAGATTCTGAAACAGTGAAAGGATCATTATTTCCCTGCCCAGATCTGCTTTTGCCCGTGCTCCCTTTGTTGAACCTTAAGATTAGGGAGAATTGCTCCTTGAATCTGGAAAACAAACCACTGTGGGAATCCTAGCGTGGGATCAAACTTAAGGATTCCCACTTAACAGGTCAAAATCTGGTAAATGAAAACTTGGGAGTTTTTAACAATTAAGACAGGATAAAAAGCATAAAGTAACTCTTTGCCTGCTAAGTATTGTGGGCAGTGTTTGTCAAGCAAGAGCAAACTTCAGTGATCATGCAGAATTTACTCTGCTACGGTGCATTTTAGGTGATTTCTTTTATGTTTTTGTATCTAACTGATATAAAACTGATGATAGCATTTGCTGCTGAAGGATTTTCACAAAGTTTCTCATTTATTCATTGCAAGTTGAAACAGTTTGGAAGTAAAAAATACATTTTTTAAAATTTTCTTAGATGATCTTCAAATCATTTTCATCAAACATCAACAACATTCCTTACTGAATTACTTCCTTGGAGGAACACCCTGTCTGTTCCACCCAACCATTTTTAGGTTCAATGTTCTGAAACTTCCAACTGGCGCTGACTTCTTTTTAATGACTGAGTAGAGAGAAGGGGAAAACAAAATACAGCAAACATTTCTTCCAATACAATTTATAAGATATAAAATGAGTAATCTCCTATGAGGAAAAACAGCACAGTGTTTTTTATTAGCAGCAAAGAGACAAGTTCCATTCAGACTTACCTGACAGAGCTCAGAATGTTGCAACACACTATTTAACCACTCACCCTGTGCAGCCTGGAAAAGTTTCCACGCTGTGGATGCAGGCCAGGCTTTCTCCATCCTTCCTTCACCATAAGCACGCTCCTTTTCTCAAGTAATATTGTGAAATTCTCAACAGCATATTTACTGCCAGTCCTGCATGCCCTACTAAAGCTTCTCTTGCATTAAGGACGGGGATATTTTCTATGTTGTTTTGTCAGTATATTACAACAAAGTATCACCCAACTGACACATGGAACAAAAGAAAAATCATTGAACTCATTGGTTGCAAATTGCTGCTCTACATTGTCTTTTCAGAACTGCAGTTTCACTTAAAGATAAATAAGTAAATACTTTTACTGCATCCAGCTTCTTTTTTACTGATTAGGGAGGAATAGTGTAGCTTGGATCCTGGTTTTAAAAGTCTAATGGGGCATGAAATAAATAGCTCTCATGACAGCACAGAACAGAAAAAAGATAGATGATTATTAAACTGTGTGTAAAAGTCATCTTTATTGCCCTATTGTTGTTTTGGCTTTGCTCTGAGACGTGGGGAAGGCTACAGAAAAGCCTGAGCGTGTTTCTTGGCAGCTCTTCATAAGCAATGAGCCCTGTGGAAAGCCCCATGAAATTCATGATTCTGTTGAAAAATAAGGGCAGGAAAATGTTGCAAGAGGAAAAAAAAAAGAGAACCAAAAACCAAAAAACTGTGTTTCTTTAAGACAGTGTCAGTGAAGGTGACAAGGGAGGTGGTTTTGAAGGAGCAGAATTCTTACCTTGGCTATTGTTCAGGGATTTTTTTCTCTATTTTTTTTTCCTTTTTTCTTTTTTTTTTTTTTTTCTCATGAGTTAGCAGCAAAGGGAGATCCACCTGTTAAAGTTCCACCTGTCATTATAACTTGGTTCTAATCTGGAAACTGCAATATTTTGTGGTATATCAGATTGCTCTCTTCATCTGTCCAGCATCTGCTTGCATGTTACCTATTCTCTTCAGCTTTGATTAAAGAGAATTAGTGTGCCTTGATGGAACAAAAGCACTATTTGGGATTAAAAGAGTTGTTTAACTGACTATAAAATAAATGTAGCTGTGGTTTTCCTGTCTGTTTTATAGAAGCACTTCAGAAACCCGTGTGTACCCAAACTGGAGCTGTGATTTGAGAACATGTAGGAGAGAGGAAAATGGGGAGGTTGGATGGTTTCCTACACTTGGGAAAGCATTACACTGAAGTTCTCTCTTGTTTTAGCATGATCAAATATCCTCCACAAAGAGAAGCAGTGCTGCTAGGAGCTGGCCCAAGATGAATGTCCGGTTTGTTTTTAGGTTCACATAACTATCCAGTGAGAAATTTGGACTAGACCTTTAATTGCTGCACAGAGAAGCAGCCCTGTGTCACTCCAAAAAAAAAGAGGATCACATTTTTCCTCTGATACTGACATTAAAGTGACCAATGAATATTGAGCTCTCAGGTCTGAGGGCAGATTTTTTGGCCCAGATAATTTTCTGAGTGAATAAAACATGAGAAAGACATTGTGTAGCTGGTGCCTTGGGTTTTGCTTTTCAAAAAGTGTTTTATTTCCCTGGCATGCCTTCTGCAGCATCTACTGAACATTGGTGGAGCCTGAAATAATGACCAAGAGGTATTTTCTTCCTGAGATGAGGCTGCTCTAGTTGCAAGGCGTTCCCAAGTGAGCTCCCTAATGAGTGATAGATGGGAAAAATAACAGGAAGGATCCTTAAATGTTCCAAGTTTTGCATGAAAAATATCATTTTTTTGGATGCTTTGTTTGGTACGTAGCCTAGAATTCTCCTACATTTTGATAGTGGTGTCTTCAGAATGACACAGTGAGTCATAATATTTGACATTTGGGGAGATTTTTACTGGATCTCTAAGCACTTGTCAAGACTGTTCAGAAGAATACTTTAAGAAGAATTATGATCTCCTTTGAGAGTTTTGATAATGCTCATATTTTTTTAAAAGCCTGTTTCCTTTGCTTCAAAACAAAACAAAAGAAAAAATAGAAACTTCAAAAGTATGTATTGACCATTTTTAGTGAAAGGACAGTTGAAGGCATCTATCCACACTCTCTTCAGTTATTAGATGGTCTTTCAAAATTATTTCCAGCTTTAGCTCATTTGACCTCTTTTAATGTCACCAGCCAGTTAATTTTTTAGATGTTTATTTTCGCATAAGATCCATGGCACACAAGGGACATGGGGAATATCAAGATGACAAACTGGCAGCTCTCCAGGCTTTGTAGCAAGGTCTGACCTGCTGATGTTCAGGTCTGAGGGAGTGCCTTTGTAATTTTTTGGGAGGCTTGGTGGCCTGTGGATTTGGGGATGGCAGTAAACAGACCTATCCCAGTTCTGCCACCTCAGAATGTGTCAATAGCTGTCCCCAGTGTTCACAGCTATAAGAACTGAACATCTCTCATTGCTTTTGAGGAGCAGCAAAGTACAGTGGCCAACCCCAAGCCCAGTGAATGATCTGTTCCCTGGTTCCCATGAATCTGCAGTGCTCAGTTTCTTTGGCACATCCCCTTTCTGAGCTGGATACACTCATTTTATTTGCACAGGGTTTGTCCAGGGCTGTGAAAACACTTGGTAGCCTTTAACAATGTGTCTTCTTGGGATTGCTTGGCTCCAGGTGGAATTGCTTGTCCTGTAAGTGCTGCTGTGCACAATAAACTGCAGGATGCCATGCCAGACTCCCTGGCAGTGCCCAGCCCAGCACAAAGCCAGGAGGGTGTGTATGGCCCACGAGGACAGGGTTTGTGCTGGCAGTGCCCCCTCCCATGGGCTGGATTCCTGCTCATTTACACTTGACAGCTCTCAGAAGCAGATCTAGGACACATTCATGTTTGAAACACGCAAAAACAATTGAGTAATTTTGGCAAATACATGTTATACTTCCATTCTAAGAGGAAGAGTCATACCAAGAGCTGTGTATCATGTACTGGGGGGAGGCTGGACACGTGGGAGGAATAACCTGACAGAGCAGTAGCACCTGGGGCAGTTAACAAACCACACCTATCAGCACCAGAGTCATCCTCAAAATTGTGCTCTCAGCCAGCTCACCAGATCACAGAACTGATAAAAGATGGATGGCTCTGATTTGCATTTTCCATCTGAATTTTGATCTTTGTGGTTTGCTTGGCTTGTGTTTTCAAGTGTTTCTCTGTAACCACTAGAGTGTAGAGAAATGTAAGGGTTTTTGAAAATGGCATTTCTCCCAGGACAGGTGGAGCTGCAGCTCCATGAAAACCTTCCAGAACAATGCCAGCCCACCAGTGCCTCCCACATTACCCTTTTTCCCCATTCCCATGGCCTGGTGCTTATGTGATGGTGTGTACCATGTACAGGCACAGAAAATATGTGTAACCTTGAAACCCTGCAGATGTGCTCCTCTGGTGGAGCTGCACAGGGGGCTTTGGGACTGCAGCCTTTGGGGGGTTCCAGGTTGAGATTACCCGACCTTTGCTTTTCCTGCAAGGCCTTGGGAGGTGTGGGGTAGGTTTCTGTGTGATTCTGGGGAAGGCAAAGATCTCTGTGGTCTTTGGCTGGATCTCAAATCCTGGGGTACTGAAGTGTGACCTAATAATTTAGGACTCAGAGAAGGATTGTATTTAAATAAACTATCACGGTTTGAATGTTCTACAGCTATTAATTATTAAAACTTACACAAATCCAGGGAGGTTCGTGGCATGTTATACACCATACCTAGAAACAGCTGAGCTGGGCTTACATGAGGTAGATTTTTTTCTGAAAAGACATCATCTCCTGTGAGCACAATAGAGCTAGTACTTCTCTTATAAATAGTGAATGTTTTATAATTGCATGCAGTCCTAAAGCTGGTTCCTATTATGGAGAGTCACAGAGGTTTTGGGGGGAGGGTTTGTGGGTTGTTGTTCTTTCCCAGAGTGATGTCCAATCAGCTTCTTTGGCAGTGTATTAACCATGGCTGAAATATGTGCCCGTGTGAAAATGTTACGGTCTAATGAGCAACTTCACTTTTGTGTCACTTTCTTGCTTTGAAATAAGAGGTTCTGGGTCAGGAGCTGCCCATTTGATCCCTGTCTGTCTCCAAGTGGAGTTCATACGTCAGTGCTTTTTATACCAGGCTTTCAAATCCCTGTGACAGAAACACTGTGGTCACTGTAGGTCAAAGGAGCTGATTTAATGAAGTCTCATGTGCCCTCAACAAGCAATTTTGTCACTTCCTGCTGAACTACTGAGCTGTCTCCACTTGGGGAGATTGGCCATCCCTGGACATCATGGGTGTTCAGGATTGTTCAAGCTGTGTTACAGCTTTTTTGCTTTTCCTTTGCCTCAGGTGAGCTGTGTGATGAGGTGATTAACCACTGTGTTCCTGATCTAAATCCCTGCCAGCATGAGTCCAAATGTGTTCCCCTGGACAAAGGAACCAGGTAAGAGTGTGTGTGTGTGTTGGTCTCTGCATAGAGGGCACATTCATCCATTGGCTTGACTGGAGTTGTACTGGCAATGAGTGGGGAGCAAAAATCACCAAAATTAACACAAATAATGCAAGACTCTGTACATTTCAGTTGTCTGTGCCACTTTTAACTTTAATGCATCCATACATACTTTTCTAGCTTTCTGTGATTTACTGAAAATAATGGATGTACCCTCAGAGCAGAAGAATTATTCTGGGATAGAGCATGGCAATAGGAGAATTTATGGAACAGTCACTGCAAAGTACCTTATCTTACATCACAAACCAAGGACAGTTTCCTTATGTGTTCCTTAGGGCACTTATAAATTCAAGCAGTGTTACAGGAGCCTGAACAGATCCAGAGCTGGATGGCTCCAGCTCAGGAGCTGCCTTTTCCATTGGCCTTGCTTGGCTCATCTGGGGTTTGGTGATGCCTGTGTTTGCATTTTCCTGTTGGGAATGACACTGACTGTGTCACAGGGGTGAGAGAAAGCCTGTTGTTCTGGATGGCAGCAAATTACCTGGAGCTTTGGGCCTGGAGACTTGTGAGAGGTGCACAGTGGCAGCGTCCAAGGCTTGTCTGAAGAGGGACTTGCAGAGCAATTTAGCAAATAGAGACAGTCAGCAGGAAAGTCCAGCTCTTCTCAGCCTTCTCAGGAAAAGATCTCTGGAGACAAATCCAAGAGAGTTCAGTGCAGAGTGAGCTGCTCTCTGCACCTTTCCTGAGACTGTTTTCACAGCCACAGTGCAGCCCTGGGTGCTCACTGATTCCTTCCTGGGGCTCTGTCCTCTGCCCAGGAGAGGGAAGGCAGCAGGCTTTGTTCCTCCTGGTAACTTCCAGCTGGGGTCAGATTGTGTCCTGTGAAGCAGCCAGCATGTCAGAACAGTGTAAACTGACACACAGGACATTTCAGGAGAGTTAAAAGGAAATGAACCAAAATCCTAGAGAGAGTGGCTGTCTCAGCTGGCTCTCTGCTAGACAGTCAGGCAGTACAACACAAGCCTTTCTTTTGGGTGAAAAGCCTCCTAACAGAAATGTTTCCAATCTTGAAGAATATGAAGCTATTAAATGATGAGGATGGTTCCCGAACTGATGTGTAGGCACTAGACAAGGAGGTGTGTGCACAAATAGTCCCTGATGTTCTTTCCAGGTTTCATTCCCAGTTAATCCATCATTTGGTTAATCCAGCACCTTTGGTTAATTCAGTAGCTACATCATGGTATGAAGTAAAGGCTTGTAACTCAAATTGCCTTCTTTTAGAGCATGAAGGGGTGCAGGCAGCTGTGGCCCTGAACGGTTTTCTCATTGCTGGAAGCATTGTCATACCTGCCACCCAAACAATCTGAGTAAACAAGATACTTTTTCTCACATGCTTGCTAGAAAAGTGTTCTTCACAGTAGGGCCACTAACCCTTGAGGGGAGCTAAATAACTGCTTTTAAGTATTTTTCTGCTGCTCTTTGTTGTGTTATTCTTCCCCCCATTCATAGAACACTACAGAAAAATCCATTATTTCTTTACTTCTTCTGTCCCATTTTGCTTTCTAGCAGCCAAACTTGAGAGGTGAAGGAGCCTTGAATATAGAGGTGTCCAAGCATTGTTATTTCTTTTATACTTTGGTGGCACCACACCATTCAGAAATGAGCCCTCAGCAGTTGTGCAGTGATGTAGGGGTGCTGCTGGGGCTCACTGAAAACAGCAGCCTGTGCTCCCGTGCTGTAGCTGATCCCCTGATCCCCTGATTTGATGGTGCAGGATAATGCTCCTACAGGAGGAGTCTGGCTCCTGTCTGTCCTGTCTGCCCTGTCTGTCTGTCTGCTTCAGAGGCAGGGAGTGTCAATGGCAGGAGTGCCCTGGGCATGTGAGCAGGACACACCAGTCTGTCTGTCCTGCCCTCAGCTCTGGTCAGTCTGCAGCTCTGCAGAGGGAAGAAAAGATGACAAAGACAGGGGGAAAAAAGCCAGGAAGCCAAGTTATTTATTGAGGTGGGGAGGGAAATTCCATTCTGGCCCTGCTGTAGAAGCAGTGATTCACGGCTTTGATACAGCTGACATTGAGTGCATGCAGATGCAAATCCCCTCAGATAGGCCAACAATTTAAATACCACTGGACATGTTCTAGGCTCTCTGTGATACTGGGAATGTTGCCATCGCTACAAGGCTGTAAGAGAAAACAAGATTTCAACTGCAATGGTGTCAGATGGTCACTGGGAAATGAGATAGCTATCTAATCATGTAAATTACTCTCTTACCAGGATCTGAACAGGAAGGTTTGTTTGCCACCTTCTGTACTGCGTCACACTTTTACTGATTGACCCTCAGTCTCTTGCTGGCATGTCTGGGATTGTGGCATAAGGATGGAGTTACCATGCCACGATTCCCTGATGGCACAGACCCCGAGTTTCTAGGAGGAGTCCAGATGAGGAACTCATGGGGCTGAATTTCCCACCTCCTGGACTTCAGGCAGGCATTTTTTGGTAGCTTCAGCCTAGATGTGACACACCAAGAGCTCAGAGTAGACTGACCCAAAAGGAATTCCATGCTTCTAAAGCCAAGTTTGGAAGCAAACTGGACTATTTCAGTGTGTCTTTGGCTGCACAGACCTCTTTGCTTTTGGAGTTAAATTTGCAGGTGGCTTTCCTCCCTTCCAGCCTCCACATCTTTAGTATGCTGTTACTTTATAGAAGAAGAGTAGCTTTCTATATGCCAGAAAACAAAACAAAAAAACAGCCTTTAACACAATGAAATTACTTCCAAAAAATAACTTCAAGAAAGGAGCATGTTTTTCCATTCACTGCATTGATGCTGGAGCATGATATAAATATACTTTATTATTCTAAAGCTTGGAATTATTACCTGACAGCTTAAAATGCTGATTTAATGCAGCCCTGCAGAGAAAAGTGGTGGTTCTGTCATTACTGAGATAGCCAATACACATCATAAAATTGATGCATGGCAGCCCTGAATAAGGAACTGCACATTGTTCATTATTACATCACTTTATATTAGGACTGCAGGGATCAATAAAAAACAACAGGATTAAATGCTGCCAGTTCCCCTCACAAAGTCTTTTGATTGACACTATTTCCTTGCAGGTGTGTCTGCAATGCTGCCAGAAAACGCTGCCCATTTCTTAGGGTTTGGGGCAGGAACACTTCTTGTTTTTCACTCTTTGCTCTGATTTGCCATCTCCATTATATTAATCACAGTATTCCCTGAGGCACCAAGGTGTAAAACAGCAATTCACACATGCAGAGGTGGGAGATGGACCCTCCTGTGGCTGCCAGGCTGGTGGTGGGGGCTGTCCTGCAGGGAGGGAGGGTTCTGCATGCCCCTACCCCTGCCCAGGGACAGCAAGCTGAACAGGCTGTGCCCCATTTCCTCCAGCTTTAGCCAGTCAGGCCGTGCTCTGAAGGGAGGCTGGAGCTCACATTCCATTCTCTGTGCCTGGGCAGGGTGGTGCTGTCACCCTGCAGCCACTCCCAGCCACTGGCACTCACAGGACACTGTTCACCCTGCACTGTCACCCAGCTCAGCCCTGGCAGCAGAAGCCACGTGCTGTCACTCGGAGCACAATGATGCTGCCTGGGAAGTGGAAGTGTTTTTTCCTCATCACTCTTGTGTGTCCAGTTCCTTTGAAGAGGTTTTCCACAAGGTGCTCCTCCTGCATTCACCCCACCAGGCTGCTGGCAGGGAGGAGGAGGAGGAGTAGGCCAGCTGAAGAGATTGATGGAGCTGTAGTCTCTCTCCTGATGCCACATCCTCAGCTTTATAATGTCTCTCCTCTTCCAGCTCTCAGTGACTGGCACATTGGGTCCAACCACAGGCTCTAGCAAGAGCACAAACCTCTCTTTTAGTGCTGAAATTCTCTGCAGCTCTTCGCCTGATTTGCTTGAAGTGGTATGCCTTTTGTTTTCCAGATGTGCAACATCCAGCTGGGAGGACTAAAATGTGTTTTATGGACTAAAGAGTGTTCATGACTAAACATTGTCTACAGTACAGATTCAAAAAAGGCTGCTCAGCAATCCCAAAAGATCCGATCCAAGTCAGAAACTTTGGGATGCATTTTCTATTGTCAGGTTATAAACCTCTGCAAGACTTATAAATAGAAATGCTGATGCAGCCTTCATACAGCAAACTTGAGAATTGTATAAAATAAAAACAACAGGCAATGTCTGCAGGTCTGGGTACATTCCACTGTGCTCCATCCCACGGTGTCACTCCAGAGCAGAAGGTGCAGTGTCACCATGGCAAAGCACACGCTGCAAAAACAACTTTCCATTGTTGCAGCAGCATTTTGCCTTGCCAATGAATGGAAAGCAGGTGGTGGTCTCAAAACCTGGTCTTTCTCTCTGAATTTGCTAAGGTTTATAGCTTGTTTACAGATTGTTTCCATTTGGAAGGTGGACCCTTCCTGTGCTCCGTGAAGCTGCACAGGGCCAAGCTCAGACACCCAGCAGTGCAGGCACTGGCAAAATTATACTGTGGGGCATCAGAGGCGCACTGCCCTTGCAGAATATTGCCCCTTAGTGTGTGAGATCAGGGAGGGGATTGTCACCTTTAGCACAACTGGGACTCTGCAGGGTGAACACCTCTCTCACAGCTGAGGAGAAGCTGTAGGATGGTGGTGCTTTGCAGGACTGGAATTTCAGCAGATTGCAGAACCCCAAATGCAGCCAGCTAGGAGGGACTTGACCCCAAATGCAGCCAGCTAGGAGGGACCTGAGCCTTTCAGATGGCAGGAGCTGTGCTTGGTGCTGCCAGGAATAATTGCAAACATCTCCCCAGCCCAAATCCAACAGGTGCTAGGCTGCCGGTGTGAATGGGGAGAGGATCCATTAACAGGGATGTTTCTGCCTTTCAGATGCGAGTGCTTGCCGGGCTACAGCGGCAAACACTGTGAGCTGGATGATGACGACTGCGTGGGCCACAAGTGCCGGCACGGAGCCGCCTGCGTGGACGCGGTCAATGGCTACACCTGCGTGTGCCCGCAGGGCTTCAGGTACGGCAGGGCTCGCTCCGGAGCCCTCCCATCCTCATCAGCCTCTCCCAGCACTCATCTGACACCTTCATCGTCCTCTAACCCAGCACTCATCTGACACCTTCATCATCCTCTAACCCAGCACTGATCTGACACCCTCATCATCCTCTAACCCAGCACTCATCTGACACCCTCATCATCCTCTAACCCAGCACTGATCTGACACCCTCATCATCCTCTAACCCAGCACTGATCTGACACCCCCCTGTGAACAGGTGCCTCAAGTCCTGTCCCTGCTTAAAAGGAGGTTTTAACAAGTTACCGGGCGATTCTTGCTTGGGAAGCAGCGATTTTGGGGTGGTGCTGTGTGAGTGTGCCTGCCCCAGCCATCCCTGCTAACACACTGAGCTAACACCACCTAACACACTCACCTAAGTTGTATGGAGATAAACCCTGCATGTGCAGAGTGAGCAAAGGATAATAAAATTGTCTTTATGAACCCTCCCAACTGGCTGCAAGGAAAACGTGAGTCTGAAGATTTTGTGGCAGTGTCTCTGTGCCTCTTGGATGAGCTCAGTATGATTCAGGCTGTAAATTTCCAGCCTCTCATTCTGACAGCTGCCAATATATCTGACTCCTGGAAATCTCTGTCTGTCAAAGATAAGTGTGCTCCTCCAAATGGATTCACTAATCATTGCCTGGGGCTGGATACTGGCTTCCTTCCAGCTAAACCTTTTCTGTGTTTGAAATACACACATGAGACAAAGAAGGAGTACCTGAAAAGATCAGTCTTGACAAAGCAGAAATTGCATGAACACTTATAAATCATCTTCTCTGCTTTGTATCTGCAACTGTTTTCATTGTTGCTTTCATCCTTGCTGGTTTGGGGTTTTTTTTCCTTCCCTCACAACACACATTTCTGTTGCAAAGCAGACAGCCTTCCCTGAATAGGCATTGATATATAACATGATGTCAGCTCATGGTTTCACAGAATCAGACTTGTTATTTACAAGGTATCAGATATCCTCTGAATTTCAAATTCATACCCTTCTCTCCATGTTTCACTCTCTGCTTCAGTCCATTTGATGGCCTTAGGGATCCTGCAGACTGGTGAGGCTAACGTGACTGTGGGATGTAAATCCTCAGTGTTATCTAATTGTTAGAGTTGAGAAATGGGATTGCAAAGCCAGTCTGGAGTCAAGGGTAACTCGAGCCTGTCATCAGATGGGACTGATGGAAGACTTGCTGCAGGTCCCCTGATTTTTTAAGGCCTGTAAGCACTAGGCAGTGGTGAATGTGAGGGTTTTTTTCTGGGCAAGCAGAGTCACAGTGTTTGTCAGAGATGTTCTGAGTTGACACAGCTGGGTGGAGCAGCAGGGGTAGGTGGGAGGTTGGTCTGGTCCCTTCCCATGTACCAAAGAGCTCTACTGGCAATTTAGGCAGTGCCTCAGGTTGTCTGGTCTCACACCAGGGGCATCAAGAGCAGGACCTGGAACAGTCCAGTCTTCCCTTGTGATCAAATGAGGGGCTCTCATTCCACTAACAGTCCTCCAAGTAGAGGAAGCATCTTTCTACACTAAGCTCCAAAACTCAACTACCAGCTTAGACAGCACTTCACAGCTCAAGGCAGCCACGGGCAAGCAAAATAATTCCACTGCCTGTCAACAGCACAGCCAGGATTAACTTGAGTTCTCCTGTTTGCTTTCATTTTTTTCCACTAGTCTATGCCACTACCCTAAATTTCCTGTGCAAGATGCAAGGAAGACAAGGGTCTTTGGGGAGGAAAACCTCACACTGAGCACTACTACATTCCCTCTGCCAAGGCAGACAGCAAGATGGAGCCCCATGTGTTCTCCATGCAGAACAGTCCCTGATCTTGTTTGATTTCAGGATTAAAATTCTGCTAACAAAATATGATCTCATTATTCTTCCCATGACTCAAGCCTTTTGTAGTTTAAAGGCCCGCTGCTCTGAAGGGGGTTCTGAGGTTTGGGCTTTTTCCTGTTAAGATTACAAATGCAAATATGGTGATTGACAGAGTTCAGCCTTCTGATGTTCAGGGTTACAGACTCCCCTGTCCTTGCAGCTGCCTTGGGCACGGTGATGTGTGGCAAGGAGATAACTGTGCAAGTGTTTGAAGGCTGCAAGTGTTGATGAAAAGCAGAAAACACGAGGGGTGGTCCAACAAAGGTAACTAGGAGACCTAAGATGATGATTAATAAAGTTTTTTGGCTAAGTATCAGGAATCATTTCCCAGCAGTGAGTTTGCAGAGTGCCCTCCCAATTATCCAGAGCTTATGCTGTTGTAATAAAAGCACAGACCTGTAATGATTTTATGGTTGTCACTACACTGTGTGTCAAAGCTATTTGGAGACGCACATTAAAAAGATGTTAAAACTTCCATCCTCACACAGCTGAACAAATGGCACTTGGGTAATTCTGAACAGTGTAGGTAGGGCCTCATGCACAGTGAGGCTCTCATGACAGCCCCAAAAATCAATATTGCCACCGTGCACACACTCACTCTCCTATTTCATCACTTCCCATTCACTGGTCAGGTGTAGTTGTGCTCCTTGCAGCACCTTTCCTTAGCACTCACCAGCTTCTCCCAGCTGCAGAATATGCTTTCCTACTGAAAAGTTTTCACTGTTTTCTTCCCAAAATAGCACTCATTTGCCCCCTGCAGATGAAAGCATTTTAGAGAATTTGTGAGCCCTGCTGAACAAACCCTGAGTTCTCAAAGCTTCCCTCCAGCAATCAGCCTCACAGTAGTGCTGCCTGATAAATGCTGCTCTGGTGGGGAAGCACACATTAAGCTGCAGAGCCTGATGGAAGCACTGCTCCTCTGTGGTGCAGATGCTTCCGAGTTCTCCACTGGGACAGATTGCTGCAAGGAACTCACAGTGATTATTTAAATAAATGAGATTGTACCAGGCAGAATGGACTTGGCCAAGCTGTGGAAGTCAGGCTGTGTTCCACATTCCACTGCTGGGGAAATAAATCCTATTAATTATTTCTAAATATATACTTATAAAAAATGTTTAAAATTAAAAAGGAAAGGGCCTTGACAGACCTGTCACTAATGTAAGTTCTAGGTGCCAGTATCAGGAGAGCTGCCCAGGTAAAGCCACACACCAGGGGGGTTTCACAGCAAGCAAGGGTGAGAGGAGCCATACCAGGAGCTTGGGGAATCTTTCAGAGCAGCACTAAGCACAGACACTCTGGCTTCTTCCAACATTTGCTTTCTGTTAGTGGAGGCTGTTGCGGGTCACACAGAGTTTTTATTATGATTATTTTTAACTTCCAAAAAATTAAAATTATATGTACTGATTTTCCTTCTGTTTCCTACTTGCTGCCGAAGACAAAACAAAAGAATGGGCATTAGGTAGAATGGCGCTCACAGGCTGGCTTAGCAGTGCTCTGTTCTGCTGGCACCTCTGGAAAGGGATTGTTTGCCACTGACAAGAGCAGAGTAGACTCAAATCACAGATGCAGGATGGGGAGGTCTCAGGTTTGGGTTTAAATGGTCACAGACTTCACAGGGAACCTCTGCAGGGCACCGTATGGGTGGAAGCTGTTTCAGCCAGGCTGCAGTGCCTTGCAGAGCTGAAGAACCAGTGCAAAGGGCAGTTCAGGCTGCTCTCAGTGTCTGCACTGCCTTGTTGACATGCAGCTCAGATCCCTGCCAGCACTCAGCTGGGCTCCTTCACATGGGGCAGCACACACACGCTGGCTGCACCTCAGAGCTGCTACTCCAATGCAGAACGGCAGTGATGCCCTGGGATTTCATGTTTTTCAGATCCTGTACTGCTTTAGTGTATGACTCTAAAACTCCATGGCCTGTCAGGTACTGTTCTCCCATTTCATTGAGACTAAACAATTCCTCTCTAGGCCTGGAACTCAAGGACACCTCACTGTCTCAGGCCTTGAGAGGTGTAAACAACAGTGAATTGGGGAGGATGACTTGGAGTAAATGACTTCATTACCTGAAGCTGTAATTGGAGGATTAACCCCTGAGATGTAAATGAACCAAACTTATAACTACCTGAAAAACTCATGACCATCGTCCATCCTGGGTCACCAGAAACTGATGCCTTGGAGTTGTTAGGAAAATTAATCCACAAACACCAGAGGTTTATGTCCAAAAAGGAGACAGAGGAGTCCTTTGACTTTATTGGAATAAAGGGAGAGGCCATGGGGCATTCCGCTGGGATCTCTCAAATTTTTGGAGGACGCAGCCTCCTTTTTATCCCAATTTCTCGGCTGCATTTCCCTTCTCTCTTTCCCCATTGGCTGTGGTACTGGAGAGGTACAGACTTCCCAATCTGCCTGATACTGAAGATTTCCCTCTAATGTATAACCCTCCTTTTAATTTTTAATTCTTATGGAATTTAGGGGTTTTTCTTCCCCATTGTTTCTTTCATCTTTCAATGTCTAATTTCATTTATCAGCAAACCCAAAGTTTATTTGTAAAAGCAAATATCTTTTTCCATTCATCAGTCAGTGGAATCCTTCTTATTGCTTCTTTTATTCCCCAGTGCAAGTTTTACCTACCAGCTTGTTTGTAAAGACAAATCCATTCTTCCTCTCAGAGTGGCTACCTAAAACAGAGGTTAGACAAGATTAAGAGAATAAAAGCGAGTATTTATTAAAGACCTTCTGCTTTTATTCTCTTAATTCTGTCCAGCCTCTGTTTTAGGTAGCCATCCAAGACATCAGCAGCACCTGTATTGGTTTTTTCCAATATTGCCGAATGGGACGTGCCTTGCCTTGTCTGGCCCTGTTGCTGAACCAAATAGTGGCAACTGTGGTGCTTCACCCCAGAGACAGCTTTGGCTAGCTGTGAGCTGCAGCTGGGCACGTGGAGGCAAGTCTAGGCACGCTGGAGCTCCGGGGATAGAGCTTCCTCTCACAGAGGGTCTGCTCCACAGGCTTCCCTGTGCCGGGGAAGCTTTAAGGCGATGGTGAAGGAAGGAATTGGTTCTGATGGAGGGTAAAAAATCCAGAGTTTTTATTCTGGGCTGCAGGCCCCTGAATCCAGCAACAGCTCCAACAGAGCTCCTGAGCATGTGCTCTGCTCGCCCTTTTTCCCGAGGGGGAGGGAAGGAATCCAATGACCACCAACCAGGTACGGGAGAGGAGGTCTCAGGGAAAAAGGACACCTGGATGGGCCAATGCCTCCCAAAGGTGGGGGGCATCTTTTGAATCTGCCCAATCACTCAAAGCTCCTCTGGAATTTCAGAATTGACAGACAGTACTCAGCAGGGGTCAAAGGTGGGGGAAAGGAGAGGTGATTGACACACCTGGGGAAGGGATCTTCAGAGGAGGGGCCGGGGCTCTGAGGTGAACCATGACGTCACACCGCAACACACCTGAAATAAATACAATGAAGTGGTGTTGACTGAGGCTGTGTGCCTTCCCTTTGCCCTGCAGCGGCCTGTTCTGCGAGACGCCGCCGCCCATGGTGCTGCTGCAGACGAGCCCGTGTGACAACTACGAGTGCCAGCACGGCGCGCAGTGCATCGTGGCGCAGCACGAGCCCGTGTGCCGCTGCCTGGCCGGCTTCGCGGGACAGCGCTGCGAGAAGCTCATCACCGTCAACTTCGTGGGCAAGGACTCCTACGTGGAGCTGCCCTCCGCCAAAATCCGCCCGCAGGCCAACATCTCCCTGCAGGTTTGTCAGAGTAAAGGCTTAGCTGGAGGCTGCATGGGTGAAAATCGGTGTTTATTGGCAATACCAGTGATGCTGTGTCCTCTTGTAATTGTAGAAAAATGCATTTTCTAGTCTACTGTTGTGGAAACCCAGGGCACCAGGAATATTTCTCTGTCTGCTCTGGGGTGCCCTGACCTCCAGGGGAGCACTGACTTTCACCCTCATTCATGGAGAAAGTTTCCTAGACTTCAAGATAGACTAGAATCCACAAAAGTGTGAAATAGATTATAGAGAGTAGTGTAGGTGTATCACTTAGGTGAGAAATTTAGGTTTTGGGATTTTTAGTATGTTGTGGATGGAAGCAAGATGGAGGGCACAGGGTGTTGTCCTGGGTTGCTTCTTCATGCTTCTTCTTCCTTCTTCTTCTTGGCTTTGGGTGGCATTTTGTAATTGGGCAGAAAAGTCTGCATTGCAGGCTCTTGGGGATCAGTTATTGGATTAAAAGGGAGAATAATCTAGGTGTCAGTTCTAAATTGGATAGTTTAGTCTTAAAAGACCCTGTAACAAGAGATTGTTGGCCATTTTGTGCCTTCTAATGAAAAGCTGCCGAACTCACAGTAGTGAGACTGTTTTAGTGATAAGGAATAATAAACACCTGAGTCTGAACATGAACTGCCATCTCAAGTGCCTTCAATCCAGACCCAGAGAAACCCACAACTGGTACACCCACAGCTGTAAGTTTCAGTTTCTGGTGAATTTTTTCCTTGCAATTGTTCCAATTAATCAGTTTCTTTGCTGATATCTAGCATTACGTGACTGTACCAAGATAGAACAGGGAATGTGTGTGGATGTGACAGCCTGGCCAGAGAGAGAGAAAGCTCGATAAGTTTTCCCAGAATCAGCGCGGGATACTTTAGGGAGCTGGAGATAAACAATGATAGCCAATTATTAAAAACAACCTGCAGGTGCTGTTTTTTTAATATCTGTTTTCTTGTCATTCTCATAAGATTGTTTACAAATGGGTGTCTTGTTAATTAGCCAGTCAGGTGAAATGTATTGATTAAATGACCAATCAGGTCCACCTGTATCAGAGCAGTGTATAAAAGAAGCAGTTTCAGTAAGGATGGTGTGCTTATGCCACTTGGCCTTCTGACTGGCTCTGTGTCATTTGTGACTTAACAGTGACAAATGTGCAACTGCAGGGTTAGGCTGCCTCAAATAGGAGGAGGAGGGCTGAACTCTTCTATGGGGTGAATATTATTAAGGAAATTCTTGCTTGTGTAGTACCTACACAACCACAAAAAAAGCACAAATGACAAAGGTAAACTGTAGAATAGTTTGACTTTCGGACACTTGGCTTTTGAGGGTATGAAATCCACAGGTTCTATTCACTATTCACAAGAAAGAAAAACAAATGTACAAGTGAAATCCATGCATAGAGACATTTAACCTGTAACATGCATGTGTCTCATGCTGGTGGAACAGGTGCTGCTGGCCAAAGTCCTGGAAGAACTTGTGGGCCACTTGTCTGCTCTGAAATCAGTGAAATGTGAAGGAGTGACTGAGGCACCTTTGTGGGCACACATGCTGCCTCTAGAATCTCTCCACACTCTGATTCCCAGACTGGCAACACAACCAGGGATGATTCAAGAGTGCTCTGTGTCTTCTACTGATTCTTCCTGTAGCATTGTGTTTCATCCTGTACAACTTGGTGTTCAATGTCATGGTACTTCTTAAAACAGACTGCTCTGAATGGCCTCTCTGGACAATATTTTGCTTATTCAGCAGACAGAAGGCCTAGGATTTTGTAACTGGTCCAAGGTTCAGAAGGCAGCTGAAAACTGGTTCTCATGTGAGATGGGAAGTTGGCCTTTGTGTGTGAACTCACCCAAGGGCACCAAGACCTTTCTGTGCCTGCTGGCTCTTGCTCTCATTGTTGCTTGTATATATGATGTATGAAAGTATATTTGCATTGCATGTATGATTTTGATTTGATTTTAAATACAGGTTTATTTCTTTTATTAATCATTCTAAAGCAACCTTATGTGGTTATGAATGTTTCACAGGTAGCCACAGACAAGGACAATGGCATCTTACTGTACAAAGGAGACAATGATCCTTTGGCTCTGGAGTTGTACCAAGGACACGTGAGGCTCATCTATGACACCCTGAACTCCCCACCCACCACAGTGTACAGGTAAGAGGCTAAGCTCTGCCAAGACAATTGAGTTCCAAAACTGGTGGAGGAGAGGTAGGATTTTTCTAAGCAATGTGCATTGGAGAAAAACCTTTTATTTTACTTTGAGGTATCTCTTTTGTGCATGTAATTAGATGAGAAAGTCAGAATAAAGACGTAGCTGGAGGCTGCATGGGTAAAAATTGACATTTATTGGCAAGACCAGTGATGCTGTGTCATCCTGTAATTGCAGAAAAATGCATTTTCTAATCTACTGCAAAGTTCAGCTTCTGGTGAATTTTGTCCTTGAAATAGTTCCAATTAATCAGTTTCTTTGTTGATATCTAGCATTAAGTGACTGTACCAAGGCAGAACAGTGAATGTGCAACTGCAGGGTTAGACTACCTCAAATTGAGGGAGGAGGGCTGAACTCTTCTATGGGGTGAATATATTTAAGGAAATTCTTGTCTGTAGTACCTACACAACCACAAAAAATGAAAAAATTACAAAGGTAAATTGTAGAATAGTTTGACTTTTAGACACTTGGCTTTTGAGAATATGAAATCCACAGGTTTAATTCACTAGTGACAAGAAAGAAAAGTAAATGTACAAGTGAAATCCATGCATAGAGACATTTCTGTAGGAAGGAGGGATGTGCTGCCCTTTTCCTCCACGGTTCCTTCAGCATCCCTCTCCCCTGGCTGTTATTTTCAAGCCCTGTTGCTCCAGTTTGCTCTGAGCACAGATGCAGTTGTGACCACACAGAGCATTTTGGGTTGAGCACAGACTCCTGGCACTGTGTGTGCAGCAGAGCTGCAATTCCCAGCCCGGCCCACGCTGTGGGGAAGAGCATCCTGCTGGAGCAAGGGACAGGATGGATGTCACCATGCATCACCCACCTCCTGCTTCTCTCAGAAAGTTTTATCAGCACTTGCTAACATTTGAGCCTCCCAGGGACTTTTCTTTAGGGAAATTGTGACATTTTTAAGAAAACAAAAACATTCTTTCTGTATTAAAGCAAACTGGATAATACCAGTGCAGACATATTGCCAGGAAGAGCACTGGCTTGTCCCCTGTAGGAATGAAGGAAATAGTTTGCCCATGGTTTTCACCAGCTGGATGGATAGGTGTGAAAAACATCTCTGTGTGTGGCTGCTGATCCTAATTGATCAGCTGCTAGAGCAAAGCTGAAGCTGATAAACAGTTTTATGCCGCTAATTAGAACAGAGGCAAAGCTCGTTTTGTGTCAGGGGGACAGGTCCATGTGGATGTCTGCTGGCCATCGTCACCACGGCAGAGTGGGGACAGGAGCTGCTGCCACCAGCACACAAACAACACTCCCTGGACCTGCTGCCTTCTGGCAGAGCTGCCCGGGTGGCTGCGGTGTCCTCCGCCCTTCCCAGGGATCAAGGAGGAGGGCTCCATTCACACTGACACCTCATTACCATAAGATTAATGGCCTGTTCACTGCGTTTTGTGCACCGTGGTCTGCTGAGATGGGAAAGAAGCTGCTTAATACGATGCCCTTTCTGAAATGTCACTCTAATCTTTTATTAGTTTAAGGAGTGGAGCAAAATGGGATTAGCATGGAGCTCGATGGGAGAAGATTAGGTTGATTGAGAAAAACTGCAGCTAAAGAATGTCAGAAAGGGCCTCTAAATAGATTAGAAGTCTTGTTTTCCTTCAAGGCTGAAGAAGGAGCAGGAAAACCTGCATGTCCCCTTACAAACACAGGATTTAAGGGTAGAAGGCATAAGTGGATCAGGTTTGACCTCTCTGTTTGACTTTTAGCTAAGCCATGTGCTCTGTTTGGCCTAAGACAAGACTTCCAGCTTGGCACAGAGTTTTGACAGGAAAACACCAAATAACAGAAAATCTCCCATTTCCTTTTAGCTTGGACAATGGTCAATTATTTCTATTATCCGGGCATTGGCCATCATTTCTAGGTTGTGTCACTAATACCTTCTGGATTGTTTAGAGGCTTTCTCAAGGGAAATTAAAGTCGACTTGTACCTGGACCTGATTCCCATGAGTTTATCTGGACTTTTATTTGCATTTTCTCCTAATCTGCATTTTGATGAAATGAATGGCTGGTTCAGTGTGATGCATTTTATCCTAACCTGAAGAATTTGGGAAACTCCTTTCTTCAACTTCTACATTTTTGTTTGTCATTAAAAACAAGGTTGCCAGGAGAACCTGTAACAGCCTGACCTCACCATAAAACAGTTTGCCTTCCCTACTGCCTTGTCCCTGCTGTCTTGTTTAGACGCCTCATTTCAGTTTCAATCTCAGCAAAAGTGGACTGTTTGCCTTTGCAAAGCTCTGTTGAAAGACTGTGAGATTAATTTTCACAGTCAGTATCATGTTCTGCTCCCCTCCAAAGCAGTCCACTTTTTGGACTAGATGAGCAGGGCTTTGGCTCTTGGTTTTTCCCCAGAAGAGTCTGCCAAAAGAGGAGGAGGCCTTTAAATGCTGCCTGGTGGGAGCTGTGCCAGCTACAGCTGCAGGAAATCTGTCACTGACCTGGTCCTGGGCTGTAACTGAGATGTTTTGCTGGCTATTTCAGGTACTCCCAGGATGGGATGTGGGAAGTCATTGGCAAGCCACATGATCTGTAATTCCTCATCAGAGTCTCCATGATAAGATTTATTAATAGTACTTACAAACAGTAAAATTAGCAAAGTACTTGGCTAATACAGGTAATATCCTGTAGGGATAAGATAAAAGCTGTTGTTTGGGAAGCCAGCAGTGAGTAAGTCACACTTGGTGGTATTTTTCCATAGTATTCCACAAGGATGAAGCACCCCCTGTGGTTTGCAGCAGACACAGGGGGTGCTCTCAGCTTGCTGTGAGCTCTGAGAGTGGCTGTGCTGCAGAGCTGCTGTGGGGATTATTGCAGGGCAGGGATGTGCCACACGAGGGGACTGTCAGGAAAGATGTTCATTTTAACTCCTCTGGGAAGGCAGGTTGTCCCTGGCTACCAGAAGGAACCTGTTCCTGTATTTTAGTCGCTCCTCTGGGCAGATTGAACCAGAACTGCTTCACAAAGTCAGTCTGGAAAAGCCCAAGATAATTTGCTGTACATTCAGGTTTGCTTAACATGTGTTTGTCCCTGTGGTGGGTTTGGATAGAAAGGTTAAAGTTGACATTGGGCTTCTCTTTCATTCTAGTCAGGTAAAGGTCAGTACATGTCCAGTGGAAATGACTACCTGAAATTCCCTGTCATTTTTCATCAAGTTAGAGAGAAATAAAAGTTAATGCAGTAATATAATATAATGCAATGACAGAACTCACTCTTTAAAAGAAAATCTGACTGATCTTTTACTGGAACCTGTCACCTGTGAGCTGCAGAAAAATGGTTTCCGGGATGCCAGAGTAAAGCTCTGAACCATTTTGAAACAGGATTCCAAGTTATTGTTTCTTTTATTCTATTTAATGGACAAATAAGTCCAGGAATCTTCTTCTGAATGCTTTCTTGCCCTCCTGGTTTCTGCACTGCTCAGAGTTACTCTTCCATGCCATGACAGTGCTTGGTGCCACTCCAACAGTGAGTTCTTGAAATGAAGTAAATCTTTTACACACATGCTGTACCTTAATTTAAAGATGCCAACTGGTAAGGAACATGCTGCTTTTACTTACTACCCCAACCTAATTATTAAAAGTTTGAATTGACAAAGAGCAGTTAACTCCATAGTTCCAGCACTCAGCCATTGACACTGGTATCTGTTTAGCTGTATTCTATAGGGAGAACTCCCTATTTTCAGTCTTTTTTCCCACATCTGTTCCTTGAGCCAGAGATAAGACCTTACTTGTAAACTTTTCTCCAATAGATTTTATGCTGCCATACAGTCATATTGATTTGGATGCTGAAATAATCCTTCCTAATACAAATGGAAAACAGAACTTTGACACAAACTGCTGATGTAATTCCCTCCAGAGTTCCCAGATTGCCATGTTGCATACAGACTGTCATATCTGGTAAAGAGCAAGATGCAGGCGTCGTTGGTGTAAAATTGTATGTTTTCATGCAGGGTTCCTGACAGCAGTGAAAAAGGAGGCAGTTAGGAAAAGATAAGAATGAATTATATTTGTCTTTCTGTAGAGACTACACCCAAATTACATTATAATTCCTTTTAAAAGTATCCTTGCATAATCTGCTTTCAAAAATGCTACATCATTAAAAATATTCCTTGTAGATTTTATCATGCAGTTCTCATGGTCTGGCTGACTCTTAATAGCATAGATGGATGTTCTTGTGGTTAAAGCAAAAGGCCTGAAATAAAGGAGCTTACATTCCTACTGTATCTGTTTCACATGTGATGACTGCAAGACGACAAATTAAATCTGGTTCCCTGTGCACACTAAAAAGTAGAGAAAGGCATGAATAATAGAAAAGGTGTTTCAGAAATGTCCTGCAGGTCTCTGGAGGGTGAAGTTCCTGCCCCCCCTGTCCCTCCAGGCTGTGGAACAGCACAAGGTTCTTATGCTGGTGGCATCTGCAAACTTCTGTGCCCTTCCACCCCCTCAGGCTCTGCCCATGGCTCTGGAGCCTGGAGCTGCTGAACTCAGTGTCCAGCACTGTCCCTGGCCATGGCACTGCTGAATGCATGTGCTGCTCCCCAAGCACTTTGGTCCTCTACTCAAATTTCTGCTGGTGCTGAAGCTGAACAGTTGCCTTGGTGGTGAAAGAGCATCCACACCTTCCACAGAGAAGGATTTTGTGCCATTGTCTCTTTAGCTGGAATTGCTTATCTGCAGAAAAGCCTGAGAGGCTTCACCATTAATTCTCTGCCTTCTGGGGAGGAATGTGCTGGAGGAGTGAGAACATTAATTATTCTTAGGATCATTATTAGAGCTTGTCAAACTCAGTTTTTGGCAAAAGTGTCTTTGCAGAGTGCACTGCATGACTGCTCCTGTTCTTCCTAACACCTTCACAGTCTGCAGCCCATGCTGTGCCCATCCCTGGTGGGATGCCTGTTTGATACTCTGGATGGGCTCTAAATGGACTGTTTTTCAGTCATTTCTGTGAGGCATCACTGAGCTCTTTACAATTCTGCATATTTGCAATTCATTTTATTCTATCACACACTCTTATTTTTTCAGGTACCCCTTAGGGATTCTGTATCAAATATAATGAAAGAAACTGGCATTAGTCTCTGACCTGCACAAGAAAATTGTAAAATTTGAGTGTACTTGTACATCTTGCATGAGGCAAGGCAAAGGACAGCTGAGTTATTTTTTTACCTTTATAAGGGGCTCTGGAGTACTTAAATGGGAAAAAAATGGCAAGTGTGTGAGTACTTGTCAAGCTACAAACATCGTATTTCCCTAGTTTTTCCTGGATTTTTTTGCAGTAGGACAGTGAAAATGTAAGGTCAAGACCTTAAAATATCATTTAACATTTATCATAAGGTTCAGAATCAAATATTTGCTTTTAGGAAATATGGAAATTTTTTCCTGCTGAGCTGAAGCTTAGGAAGGGTAAAGTTTTGTCCTTCAGGCTGCTGAAGGACTTAGCAGGCAAAATCTTGTTAAGCTGAATTAATTTTTTTCTTTGCAAATCTGCCAGTATCTCTTGCAAGAATGACAGTTTCTCATCTCCTCTCCCTCTGAGAACCCAGCTCGTTCTCTTCAGTTCCATGTCCAAGTACTCAGGAGCTGCAGACCCACACTTCATGTCTCACACATGTATTGGGTGTTTCAGAGTGAGCTTTTCACCAGCAGAAAGCAAAAGCTTTACAAAGTGAGCCACTGTTGGCCTGTCTGTGGTACCAGGTACAGGCAGTTAGGAATGGGTCATCTAAAGCCACCTGTCCTGTGGTAATGACAAAAATAAAAGTTACATTCTCTGAGTCCCAGGTCACCTTATTCAGGGGCCAAAATCTGGAGCTGTGGGTCTAAGCCGCACTCAGGCATCCCCTGTCAGCAGAGGCCAGGCTGGAAAAAGGTTGTAAATATGTTTTGAAGGCATTTTCCTGTTATACCAGAGGTCACTGGTTCAGTAGTACATTGCCAAAGTTGGTTAATACTGATTGCATCAGAGGAAGGTTGAAGTGTTTTCATAATAGACAGTGATGGAATAAACCTAATCATAGTCAAAATGACTTTATAAACTTCCTGAGCACTAATGACTGGCTCATGTCTTGAATTGTGAGGATTTTTGCCTTACAACAACATGTAGCAAGCTAATAAGTTTATTTTTTCCTGCCTGTAAATTTCTTGTGAACATGATGAGTAACACAAAGTTTAGATGTGTGCCATGTGTGATAGATTCATATCCCATCTATCCCAAGTGCTGAGCTGGCTCTGGATCCAATCGAGGCAGCCTCTGTTGGAAGCAGCACACACAGAGCTGGAGCTGAGGGACATGGTGGAGGTGCAGGAGGGGTCTGTGCAGGAGGGGTCTGTGCCTGGTTATTTCAGTGCTTCCTCCCAGTATGGAAATGGCACCCACAGCTCAGCAGCATGCCCTAGTGCTGGGGGAAAGGTGCGCATGGCAGCTGCTCTGGTGGCTGTCAAACATCAATGGGTTTGGTCCTTTCTGTGGAAGGAGAGGATCCAGCTATAGGTGTGTTGCTATAGATGAGGTGGAAACAATTTCTACATAGACATGACTTCTTTTTTTCTTGGGGCTTGTCCTCCAATTTCAGGTAAAGCCCATCATTCTCTGTCAATCTGACAGGATGCCCTGTTAATTGTACTCTGTAGTGGTCCTGCTCCCTGCTGCTAATGGGCAGATACCTGCATATTTTCCAGAGCTGAAAAGGGGATAGATGGTGCAAAGTATTGCCTGATGTAGCAACTCTGTGAAGGTACCTGGTGGATTTTCTCATCAGAACCTGCGATTTGATAACCAGCTGAATGGCAGAGCTGTTTTTCTAGAAGGTGACCCCATGCACCCTGCTCTGTTCCAAGCCCTGGTGGGGCCAGGGGCTGTGTCACAGCCTGTCCTGGTGTGTGACACTCAGCTGTACCCACGCAGTGCTGGGGAGGATGTGGCACTCAGGCTGCCACCACCCTGCTGCTGTGCCAGGACCTGCCTTCCCCCCTGCTTTTTGCAGTGTCATTTTCATAAGGATACCAGATTTCACACCAACCCAAGAGCACTGCAGAATCTCTGACTGATTTTTCTGTATTTTGTGGGTTTGTTACTTTGTCTGATGCGTGTCACTGTGAGGACACCAGGACACAGCAGCTCGTGACACCACCATGTGCAGTGAGGAGCCAAGGCATGCTGGTGGAGAGGGTGGGCAGGGAGCAAGGCTCTGATCTGTCACTCAGGACAGGCCTTGGACTTGAGGAGTGCATTCCAGCTGTTTTTACTGCCATGGCACTTACTTTAACAGATTCTCAGCAGAATGTGGTGTCCAGCTCTGCTGGTGCGAGTGCAAGAGACAGCGGCTTCTGCTCCCAGCAGCTTCTGCTCCCAGCAATTTCTGCTCCTATCAGCTTCTACTCCCATCAGTGGGGCTGGAGGGAGCTGTGGGACCTCACCCATGTCTGTGAGAATCCACTGCAAACAAGCAATGTTTGCCCTGGCTGGGTGTCTGACCCGTTTATGAATCGTCTAGGGAAAGGGGTCAGGATTGTGTTAATTGCACGTTGCAGGGGTGTAAAAAAGGTCCTTGCTTTTCCCTTAGAAGGTCTGTAACACAATGACTTTCACTGCTGGCAGGGGTGCTGCAGGAATTGAATTATGGCTGGAAATTAGATATGCATAGCCTGGCCAAATGATCATTAAGGGAGATATGGTAATCAGCTGCCAGTGTTCAAGGGCTGTAAACACCAGGAAGAAAAAGATGGTTTATTTGGGTGGTCTACAAAGTTGTAAGTAGGAGAAAAGGTATAAAACCAAGCAAATTAAAATGGAGGTATCAAGGAAAAAACTCTTAATGTCAAGTACTCTCAGCCTAACAGACCTAACAGTCAAGTCATGTAACACAGGACTGAACATAACAAAAGAGTGTATTTCAAGCTGAAAGTGAACTTGAGTGCTTTAATATTCCTTTCACCTCTTATTTCCCTAGTCCTGTGTTTCATTAGCATTTTTCATACTTTTTTCTCAACATGTGGTTTTTATTCAGCTCCTGAAGATGATAGTGCTTGAAGTGATGTGTTATTGTGGAGGTAGCACAAACACCACTCCAATTATGATTTTGCCTTTGTTGCCATGGAGAAGTTTAAATCTATTTTAGGCCAAGGACTGATTATAGCTGGAACTAAGGGTAGGAGGTAAGTGTAGCTTGGAAAGGTGAAAACCCATCACTGCTGATACCCACAGTCAGCCCAGCACAGTGTGAGTTTCACAGCCCCCAAACTGCTGACACCTCAGCGCAGTTCCCTGCAGCTCTCACCTTGAGTTTTTGATTTTGGTACCTCTTTTCTGGTGCTGCAAGCTCCTTAAGCTCTTTTGGACGTGTATTGTTGTTTATTCCCTTCTACTTTAAATGTTCTCAAAGATTATCTAAGTTCAGTGTTCCCCATGGCCTTCACCCCCCAGTCTCTTGCCATCCTTGTGTTTCCTTTGTTTTGTGTGTCAAATGAGGCATGTCCCCATTAAGACAGAGGTCAGGAAAATCTGGAGACTGTAGCTAATGAATTAATGTTCTCATTTGCATAATTGATGGTTATATATCTCCTCAGTGACATGGTTTGCTGTGATACTTAAAGCTATTTTTGGTTTTGACTCCTCTGCCCTGCTGTTCTCTGCTGTCTACAATAAAGGTGTATTACTAGACAGTGAAAAAAATCTGACCCCAAAGCCCAGATTTTACAAGTTCCAATTGAATGCTTTAATCCTTTAATGCATTTCTGTTCACTGGCATATTTATAGTGGCTCAGCTCTAAATCTCTCATGGGTGTTAGAGCAAGGGGAGTCAGTGCTTGAAACATCTGTGTGTGCTTGGGGCTGGAGTACAGGGGAAAGAAAATATATGAGGGAGAAGAGAAATAGCTGAAAAATGAGACTGGAAGTCAGTTCTTTCCTATATTCCCTGAGGTTTTATGTTTAATTCACATCCCTTTCCCTTCAGTTCTTTGCGTTCTGGAGGCTGAGCTCCCAGCAGAGGCCATGTGCCCTGTGTGCAGTGCCCTGTGCAATGGCTTCGTTGGCTCACCTTGCTGGAGCTGCTCTGGCAGAAGAGGCCAGCTCCCTCCCACAGGAAATTTTAATGTCTCTTCCACAGAACCCTCTCTAGAGGCCTCCCTTCCCTGTGAGGGCAGCTCCGAGGGAATAGAAGCTGCCAGACCCAGGGCTTTGGAAGCTGAGCTCTGCTCACATCCCAGCATTTTCCTCTTTTGTTGGCCGAATTTGACCAGATCCCATGTCCAGCTCTGTGAGGGTAACCTCAGTGAGAGCAAGGTGCTGGACTGTGCAAGGCATGTAAGGTGGGCTGTGAAAAGATGAGTGTGATGGAGAAGAGAGAGTGGAGGGATGCTGCAGAGCCTGAGCACAGTGGGAGGAATGCCTGACCAGGTGGGTCCTCACCAGCTGCCAACCACAACCCCGAGCAGCAGTGCCTGGCTCCTGAGAAATCATTTTGTATAATGGAAAACTTCCAATTCCTTTTGCTGCTTACTTTTCAGTCAGTTTAAGTATTAAATTCCTGGAAATCCTTGCTTACACTTTAAGTGTTTACTCTTTAATCATAATTCCTCCCTTTTTTTCAACAAGAATTTGTACGAAACTGTACAATATCCAATGGCAGAAGCACAAAGTGCTGCGGCTGGAAGTCAGCTAAAATTCCCTGACTGTATTAAGGGCTTGGAAAGATCTCAGGAAGCGGCACACGGCTTGTTAGCACCTCGGGAAAGGCAGCAGGTGCGGCTGCAGCGGCCCTTGGGCGGCTCTTCCCTGCCGCACCTTTCGGCTGTCCCTCGTTGTGCTCGCACCGGTTGATTCGGTTTCGCCGGGACGCGGGGAGCGGAGCCGGGAGCCGGAGCGGGAGCAAGGAGAGGGAACCGGGAGAGGGAGCGGAGCCGGGAGCGGCAGCAGGAGCGGGAGCAAGGAGAGGGAACCGGGAGAGGGAGCGGGGCCGGAGCGGAGCCGGGAGCGGCAGCAGGAGCGGGAGCAAGGAGAGGGAACCGGGAGAGGGAGCGGGGCCGGAGCGGAGCCGGGGCTGTCCCCGCTCGGCTCACGGTGCCACGGCGCCCTCTGCTGCCCGTCCGCGCCGCTGCACCGCGCTCCCGGCCCGCATTCCGGCCCTCATCCCGCATTCCGGCTCTCACCCTGAATTCCCGGCCAGTGTCCCGCATTCCAGCCCTCATCCCGCATTCCCGGCTCTCCCCCTAAATTCCCGACCCTCACCCCGCATTTCCGTCTCCCACCCCGCAGTTCCGGCTCTCACCCTGAATTCCCGGCCCATACCCTGCATTCCCGGCCCGTATCCCGCCTTCTCTGCTCTCACTCCGCATTCCCGGCCTGTATCCGCAGTCCCTGCTATCACCCCGCATTCCCGGCCCGCATTCCCCGTTCTCATCCCGCATTCCCTGTTCGTATCCCGCATTCCCCGCTCTCACCCCGCACTCCCGCTCCCATCCCGCTTTCCCTGCCCATATCCCGCACCCCGCCACGCTCGGAGCGGGCAGCTCGGTGCGGGGCGGTGGGAGGAACCCCATAAATCCCGACTGACTGGAGGCGGTACCTCCATCCCGCGGGCTGTTCCAGAAGGAAGGGCCCTGTGGGAGCACCTGATGCCCTATTTCAGGGGGCAGGGAATTCAGGCAGGGTTTTAACGGGACCCCTCGGAGCGGCGGGTCTGGCCGGGGCCCCGCGGAGAGCGGAGCGCAGCAGCGTGCGCTGCTCAGCGCCTGCGGCCGCCGCCCTTCATCCCCGGCCAAGCCACTGTCTCCAGCTGTCTCCGACGATTGCCGGGGCTCCTAAAGGCCCGGCTGCAGAAGAGGCTCTGAGGAGAGTTCGTGCAGC
Source organism: Hypocryptadius cinnamomeus (assembly GCA_013400635.1). Lineage (NCBI taxonomy): Eukaryota > Metazoa > Chordata > Aves > Passeriformes > Zosteropidae > Hypocryptadius > Hypocryptadius cinnamomeus. The sequence continues at coordinate 300,288 of VYZP01009671.1, forward strand.
TTTTCTCTCACCACTGGTCTCTCCCCCACGGTTGTCTCCATCTCAAAATCCCAAGGCGTCTGAATGCCTTTCCGTCAGCAGCGGCAGTAAGTGCGTGCTCTCACACAAGTATCTGCTGGCTGGGGGTTTCCTGTCATCCTGCCTGTCCACATTCAGCTTTTCTATCATATCTCTGTGTCCTCTCAAACAGCAAACCAGTGCTTTGCCTGTTCTAACTTTATCTGCGTTACAGAACTGCAGTGTTGGGTGATGGCTGTGAGTTACTTTGTTTCTCAAAGTTCAGGCAAAGATTATTTTAATTCCGGGTTAAAAAGTGAAAGAATCACAAGAGAGTAATACTCATCCCCGTATTCCTGCAGACTGGGACCTCTCACTCCCTTTCCTACAGAAATACCAGCACTGGGTATGCTGCAAGGCATGAGCACCATGTGGGGTGGCTGCTTCCATCCCCAGGACTTGCAGATTTTTGTTTGCCTGCTAGTCAAACCATAATCTGGAAAAAACACACCCTGTGGAGAGTAGGTGATGAATGCCTGTGAAATCCTGGCTCTGGGAAGAGCCAGTCCTGCCAGATGTGATAATGTTGTCCTCTGACAAATGGCCATAGCTTGGCCTTCTGCAGATAACCATGTGGTTTATGTGTCAGCTTCAGCTATTGATCCTGCTGGGGAAGGGCTCCCTGTCCTACAGCCATCCATCCCACCTCCACAGTGCTCAGCTCTCACAGCCCATGGGGTTTGGCTCCACTTCTCCCTTTCACTGGCACTTCTGCACAGACTAACAATTACACACGTGCATTTCCATTTATCTCGCACCTTCCAGCTGAAGTCCAAGTGCTTTCCCCCCAGGAATCAGGCATTGCAGAGAGCACTGAGATAAGCAGGGAGCACAGAGGGATCACCCAGTCGGCCTTGCTGTAGCACAGCTGCTGCTCGTAAGGCAGCAGACACTTAGCAGAATTCCTGAGCATCCAAACACAAAGTTCAGACCAGCTGTTTCCAAACTTACTTGAGCTGCCAGTGCACAAAGTGCTGTGCTCGAGGTGTGGCCCTGCTGCAGTGCCCTGGGGTCCAGTGGGGACAAGCCTGCCCTTCCCAGGGCCACAGGCTCAGCCCCTTGGGCAAGGAGTCCAGCACACAACCTCTGCCTCTCATCCTGGCCCACACAACCCACTGCCCCTGCCAGGGCCCTGGTGTAACAGCTCTGATCCAGAGTGTCTGCTGGACCAACTGGATCTGCATTTTTGTTCAGTGCCAAGCCTTTATGTTTTTTCTTTAAAACACTTTGAACTGTACCATCAGCTCCAGGTTCTTGACTTCTCCCCAGGGCTCTCTCACCATCTTGCACATGGGCAGCAGCCACAGCCCAGTGCTTCCCTGCAGGTCAGGAATGAGTGAGTGAGCCAGCAGAGCTTTCCTGGGAACCTTTCTGTGGCAGAACTCTCTCATTTATGTAAAGCCACACCATAAAGGTGCTCCTACCCTGCTGCCTGTTACCTTATGACCTGTGTAACCTTACATGAACTTTTGAAGGCCTGTGTGTTCGTGATTCATCCCACAAACCTGTGGGGAGAGCAGCACTGCAGAGGCACGTCAGCTGCAGTGTGGAGCAGCAGCGTGCTCCTCTCAAACAGCACATTCCCAGAAACGCCTGCAGTGCTGACTTGCTGCCTGACATTGCTCAAGTACAATTGGTTGTGTCAGGTCTACCATAAAACACTATAAAAATGAAACTTCTTCCAGCAACAACTGAATTCCAGTAATCTCCAAGGCATGTAATTTGTTTGTGAAGTCGAGGCCCTATTTCCTTGCTGCAATAGCCTTACACATCAGTTCTGCAGGACTGGGCACTAAGGATGGGCAGCATTTCATCTAGGTTGAGAGGTGGTCACATCTAAAAGGTGATTCACCCTCAGAGATGAGTGTGTCTCTTCCTCTCCACTGACTGGGAAGAAAGTGTGGGTAAATAGCTCAGAGACACTGACCTTGCAAATTTACAAATCACCTGAAAGGAACATGACCTGTGAATTTTTAACTTCCTGTGAGAGGATGCTGAGCTTATGGGCCTTTGGAATGAGCAGAAACCCAAACTTTGACATGGTGCTGTGGTGTGCACCACATGTGCAGCAATCCCAAATCCAAGCTGTTGTCCAAGCAGTATCTCAGGATGCCCAAAGCTGGTGTGTTCTGTCATTATCCACATATAACAGCACCCCCAGCCTGAAGGGAGGAATCTGGGAAAGGGTGCTCACAGGCAACGCTGTGCATGTGTGCAATTCACAGAGCCCACAAGCTGATTTCAGAAAAACCACTACTGTTATCACATTCTTACTGTGTTCCTATGTGTATCTGAGTGCACATGGAACAGATACTGTGCCTTTTAATTACACCTACAGCAGTGGGAAAATCCCATCAGATCTAACTACCACCCTGGTTTGAAACCCTCTTTGCTCAAGAGCAGGTAATCCCACCCTTGCCCCTCCCTGCTCGTAGGAGTGCATGAAACCCTCGGGTTGTTTTAGGGAATTTCACCATGCAGCATTAAGGTTTAAGAACTGAAGCTGCCCTGAAAATAAAAAAATGATAGCGTGATGCAAATGGACTGATATCACTGCACCTTTTAATGGCTGGGGGAGTGAACAGGAGATGAAGGTGAAGATTGTTTGAGGTGCAGACTAGGAGGTTGGTGCAGGCTTGCTGCATCTGAAAAACCAATGATAAAAACAAAGCAATAAATACACACTACCATCTTGTCTGCTCCCTGCCCCACCACCCAACAATTCCTACTTTTTATCCTACACCTTAATGTTTCCCTAAAAGGAGTAGCAATTAGTCATTTTTCCTCGTGTTCAGGTAGGATTGTCTGATATTGAACAAAGCACACTGGTCATTTATAAGCCAAAACCTCCTGAATTCATTCTCTGGCTTTGAGAACCTCAGTCTGTCCTTATTCCTTGGTACATAGTTCCAAGACACTTCTGCTGTGAGGAGATGCTGGTTTCAGAGGCCTCTGCTGTCTCACCCCAAATAGCAATACCTCCTGACCCCTGTGAGATCATTTGAGTTTAAATTACCCATAGGAGAAGAAATTATTTCAGTGATCCAGCCTGTACCATGAGCACCAAGCAGTGTGACAGAGGGCAGCAAGCTGTGGCTGAGAGCTTAGAATGGGATTTTTTTGTAGTTTTGTCCCCAAAGCCAGTGTGTCATGTAGCTACACACTTGCTTTTTTGCCCTGGAAAAAGCAACTGGAGTGGCTGCTCTCCTGATCAGCTGCCCTCTGAAGCGTTCCACATGTGTCAGTACTGCCTGCCCAGGATCAGCTGAGGGCCAGTCTGTCCCTCCCTGCTGGAGGAAATGCTGAGAACACCCTGACTGCAAACTCCAGAGCACCCCAGAGCTGTGCTGTGCAAGGTGTACCACAGGGACACAGGATGTCACAGAAGCAGAGGCTGTTCCTTGTTCATCTTCTAATTTTTTTTTTTTTCCTCTTACTTTTTAGTGTGGAAACAGTAAATGATGGGCAGTTTCATAGTGTGGAACTCGTGATGCTGAATCAAACTCTGAACCTGGTGGTGGACAAGGGAGCTCCCAAGAGTCTGGGAAAGCTCCAGAAACAGTCTTCTGTCAGCCTCAACACACCCCTCTACATTGGAGGTACTGTGAGTTGCTCTAGAATTGAAGTTTTAACCTGTTTTCTCAGAAGCAAATCATCTTCCATGCTGTGGAGAGGGCTCTCACACAGCCACCACAGGAATAGCCTGCTTTACATTTCAGCAGCTCCCACAACTGGCTGGCACCAAGCTGTGATGGCTGAAGTGGAAGTATCAGTGGGAGTGTCACAAATTGTCATGGCAAAAAAGCAAATCAATAGTCAGTAGGTTTAAACATACCATGACTGAGCAGTATTTTTGCTGGAAGTTTTATAGAGGTCTAAAAATTGTGGGGAAAAAGATGTGTGATTCAAAAACATATTAACACACAAGCTAAGAACACCTTGGTTAATAGTATTCTCATTGGAAACTGAAGCCACAGTTTTAGACAGATATTGGAATTGCCCAAACCTCAGTTAAGAAATTTTTTCCCATTAAGTACTGAATCTGGAGGGAAGAGGCCAAATGGGATGGGGAACAATGCCCGGAATAATGACTATACCACTGATTAGGTGTCTGGTTACAAGAGACAGAACAAAGGCTGGTCTCTGCCCAATTAATTGTTTTTGCCAGAACCCCCCTAGTTCTATTCTGGACTGAATGTTGAAATCTCTCTCTCAGTGACACAGAGTTCTTGAATTTTTAGTCAGCCTATTTCAAATACAAAAGTCAGCAGAATGGCAATAGAAAGTCTTTGAGCCTTTTCTAATGAGATAATTGAAGCCAATAGTAGAAACTCTTACCAAATTCAGTTGGTGCTGGTCAAGGCTTTTCTAAATAATTTTCTTTAATAACACTTTTCTAAAAGAACCCTGAATATTGCCCTTGTAAAACAGAAAACTGGCTAATCTTGCTTTGTACAGAGCTGAACTTTTAGAATTGGCTCTTATTAAGAATGTCACAGGCTATTAAAGAGCATTGTGCATCAAAGATAATCTGCTGGTGCAGAGGCCATCTCAATTTCTCCCTTTAGCACAGCACAAAAGATACCAACCCTGCAGCAGTTTATACTCAGGGAACTTGGGAACTAATCCCATGGAAAAGTTTTGGTAATGGATGAGCATTGTGGATCAATACTAATTCTCCAAAGTTACATAAAAAATTCTCAGGAAAAACCTGAGGTCTGGAATGAAGGACTGTTGGATACCAGGATCCATGGTATCAGTAAAGACTTTTGCTGTTGCCTATTAAAATTCTTCTTGCTTCTTTCTAAACCCTCCCTGCTCTTCATGTGGCATCTCTTCGTGTGCAGCCCTCCCATGGAAGCCAGCTGCCCTTCCTCTGCAGGTGGTTTAGTTAACATAGTTGCCTAAACTACCCCAGAGCAATTGTTCCTGATCTACAGGAAGCTTAACACAGACCTGAACCTTCAGGTGCTCACAGTTTTGTCCATCTCACAACCACATCACCTGTTCTAGCGACTTTCCTCCTAACAGACAGTTAAACAGGTGCTGGATTTGTTTCAGGACCACCTTTAGCAGTGGCATTACTCATAAACAGTGAGTTCAGAGGCCTCACGTGGCTGAAAATGGAAGCACTTGCCTGTGCTAATGCAGCTGCACATCCAAGCTGGCATCAGTGGGGAAAGCATAAAACAACATCCAAAAGAACCTGCTGGCCATCCAACTGTGTGAGCTTTTCCAAGCACTTGAACAAGATGGGAGGGGCTCACCACAAAGCCTTGGCCTGGCCCTTGAAGTGCTGCTCCCTGTCTTTAGAGCTCTCCTGCGCTACTTTCCATGGGATGCACTCTTAGCACTCCCTCCCTTAACACCGTGACCCAATAAAGCCAAACTGTCTTGTTGCATCCCAGAGGTGGATGCTACCTGCTGACAAATGAAGGCATTCTCAAACCTTTCAGAAGAATAATTGCTATTAAACTGTAGAGAGAAGGAACATTATCTAAGGATAGGAACATATAGCCACCAGCAAAAACAAAGAAAAAAAATTGTTTTTCTTTTTCTTTTTTTGGGGGGCCATGTACTTCTTACAGAAGATTGGGCAGGTGAGTTTATTTTTTTTTTCTTTCCATTTCCAGAATGAGGACAATGAGATTATGCTACCTTACAAAGGACCTATGCAAATTAATTATTCAAAGATTTTAAGGGGCTGTGACAAAAGAAGCTTTAGCAATTATAATTTATATAGTACCATTGTAAGTGTAAGTGAACCTTCCCCTTTTGCTTTTATCTGAAGGGATCCCAACCTCTACTGGACTATCATCCCTGCGCCAGGGTGCAGATAAGACACCAAATGGTTTTCATGGCTGCATTCACGACGTCAGAATCAACAACGAGCTGCAGGATTTCAAGGATTTACCCCAGCAGTCACTGGGAGTCCTTCCTGGCTGCAAATCCTGTAACATCTGCAAGCACGGGATTTGCCGGTCCCTGGAGAAAACGAGTGTGATTTGTGAATGTCACCCAGGCTGGATGGGCCCTCTGTGTGACCAGGAAATTGGAGATCCATGTCTTAACCACAAGTAAGCTCAAACAAATGCTGACTGGAGAGCAAAAGCTTTACAGCTAATGCATATTTCACATTTCATCTTGCAAAACCACATCTGACTGGTTTTGGAGGTGCTGGGTCCCCACACGAGGTTATTGACAGTTGTGAGTCTGCAGCTCTCAATTTCCACTTCTTGTTCAGACGTTGCTGACTCGCCAAAGGAGCTCATGGTCCTGCAGGAGCTCAGGTGTTAATGCTGCAGGTCATACCTTCAGCTGTGACCCTACACATTAGAATACAAAACCTCCTGTTAATGGGCATGGCTTAACCCCAGGAGGTGAGGGCCTGCACAGATCCAGAGCAGCCTGTGAGGAGGAGGTACACATTTCAGGGGTTTTCTCTCTGCAGCACTGAGCCCAGTCTTCAAACTTACTCCCTGAAGACCATTATGCACTCCAGTGTGAGCAGTTTTAAATTTCCCAAATAGCTGACTTAAATATTACACTTTGAAACAGCCCTTTAAAGTGCAAGTTTAAAGGATAGCGTGGTGTTGCATGTGAAGGGAGCATGAGTGTAAAGTATTTACAGTTCAAAGGCTCAATAACCACATCTCCATCAGAAACACGGGATGAATAGCTTTCTTATGGCCAATACACAGGAAACAGTCTCGTGCAGAGCAGCAGGCTGCATATTTCAGTGTTGTTTCATAGGCAGATGGAAGTACTTTTGTTTTAGAAGTTCCTTTAGTTGCTGTCTTGGAAGGCGCTTTTCACGAGCACGTACTTTTGACAGGTAAATTGATGCAGTGAATAATCACTCTCAGAAATTTAACCTGGCAAAGGTGCCATTTTAAACTTGCTTCTGGTTCTAATTCTGCAAAGTACTGAAGTCTGGAGGTGTTGAAAAGCACCTGACAGTTTACAAACCAAAGGTATGAAGACCCAAATGTTTCCTTGAATTTCCAATGTCAACACAAAGCTATTGTGGTTGGACAGAGAAAAATAAGGGAGTTCCAGATGTTTACATGATGAGGGATTGTTTCTCTCATAGTCCAGGGAGGGTGAGGCAATCATGAACATAGTCTCTTGCTAAGGAAAGTAGGTGTGTGTATTTTTAATGCTCACACACTGTCCCACCTTTCCTGAATCACTTCAGCCTTTTGGAGCTGGCTCCCTAAAGCCCTGCCCAGTGTATGCAGGGGAGTGTGGAACCCTGCTGGCAGGTGTCTGCTCCAATACTCACAGGTTAATCTCACTGAAGAAATGCACCTGTAACAATCAGGTAACTTCTGGTTCATGAGGCAGAAAATACTGCTCTATACAGACTGGGACTCTGTTACAGTATTTTGTATGTCTGGACCTGACGGAAACTGCTCTTGTAATCTGTCCTTTTTACTTCAAAGCTTAAAAATTAAATGTACAAAATTTCAACATAAACAGGGAATAATTTTGAATTACTATAAAGAAAATAGAAATAAGAGAGACATGGGCTTATGTCAAGTTACTTTATGCCAAAGTTTTTCCTTGGTTGGAGAGAGTTGCTTTCCTCGCTGTTCTCAGCCCATATCAAGTCTGGCCCTGTCCCAGAAGTGGGGACAGTGTCAGAGAACTTGCTCAGGATCACCACCCCACCCTGTGGTGTTCCTTGGAAATGCCAAAGCTCGCTGCAAACCCCAGGAGCCAGGGAACCCTCAAGTACAGCTGCCCGCTGATAAGTCTGTGCATAGCTTTGCCACAAGCACCTTCATTTATCACACTGCTTTTCATCACCTGATATTATTTGTACAGTAACTCTGCTCAGGAAGCCTGGGCATGCAGCTTGATTGTTGGCACTTAGTTCCACGTGCTGCTGCTGTAAATGTGAGCTGTCTCATGTGGGTGCCAAGCCTTGGTCTGTGCTCACGGGAGAGCCTCATGTTTTCTACTTAGGTTCACAAATTCTAAATGTATTCTCTGAACGTTATCCAGTATTCACTGAAAACTCACACAGTTTTCTCCAGGGTGTTTGACACTGAGCTGCTAGTTTTGGATTAGTATCCTGGAATTAAATGGGCAGAAATGCCAAAATCCAACATTTCTGGGAAAAGGAGCTTTCACATCCAGCAAAGAGCAGCTCTGAATGTTTCTGTTTCTCCAGGTGTCTGCATGGCAAGTGCACGGCAGCCGGTGCTGCTTACACCTGTAAGTGTATGGAGGGCTACACGGGCATGTACTGTGACAAGAAGAACAATTCCTCAAACCCCTGCAGGACTTTGAAATGCAGCCACGGGCAGTGCAAGGTCTCGGAGCATGGGGAGCCCTACTGTGAATGTGACCCCGGCTACAGTGGAGAGCTCTGTGACAGAGGTAGGCTTGGCTGTGCTGCTGCATTCCTGCTTTACACCTGATTTACACCTGCTTTACTCCTCTCTTCCCTGCCATTCAGACTTGGGGAGGAATGGTAAATAGAAGATAAAGCTAAGCCAGCCTTTACAGAGCAGTACAGGGGGAACAGAATCACATAACAGTAGGTGGCTGCGATCACATAGAGAAACGGGGATGTGGAGTGAAGAATTTTATTCTCTGTCTCCTGAATCCTCAAGGTTTGCTACTCCCAGGATTTGGGTGGGATGTTTAAAGAAGAGGTTGTTGTGAGGTTTACCCTCAGCAAGCAGGGATCAGTTATTTGCTCTGCTGAAAAGGGAGGTCTTACAAGGAGGAACCACTCACCTGAAATGGCATGAAAGATTCTCCTCCTTTAGCTTGGGCAGGTTTCCAGGGGAATCCCACAGATCATGCTGGACTTTCCTATGAGGGCAGAGGCCCAGCTCTTCTGCCCTGACCTGAAAAGACTCCCTGGAAACTCACTGAGTTCTGACTGCATCCTTTCTGCCTTTTTTTGTTCTTGTCCAGAAGGAAGAAACTGGATTATATTATTTGTATTTAGGTTGTCCCTTTCCTGTGCATGAACCACAGACTTTCCAAATTTTACACATGCCCATCACCAAAATGTATCTGGCTGCTGCACAGGGACTGCAGAACTGCACAGACACTTTCAGGTATCCCAGACCAGCAGTGTCACACAGAGCGGGCTGACCTTTCCTCCAGAGAAGCAGACATGGTAAAACATGGTAAAACTTCTTATTTTGCAGGAGTGTTGCAAGACTCAACACTCAACATCCATTAAGACACTTCCAGGCTGCTGATCAAAGCCAGCAGCCTGCTTGGCCCTGGCCTTGCACCGGATATTACACATTTGTGTAGACATGCTCTGTCTTGGTGGCAGGTACAAAGCAATAAAAGATTAAGGTTCTTCTCATGCCATCTGTTTGTCTTGAATCACATCATGAAGCCAGGGCCGCTCGCTGATGTGTGGGGAATATCTGGTATGAAAAACACGTTCGCTCTCCTGTGAAAATTTTTTAAAAAGCTTAATAAAGGACAATAGGGGCAAGGACCAGAGAGCAAAGGTTATTACAGCCAGGTGCATCTTGTCACTCAGCTAAGAGCACACTGTTATCTTCGGGGATACCCCTTACATACCTTTTCCTTTACATCAGCCTGTTGCATATTCATAGACCCTTATGCATAGTAAACTTTTTCCCAAACTAGTTTACATGTTCCAAGAAGTGTTTAGCCTGGCTCCTCCTTGGATCCACCTTTTTAGAGCATGCATATTCCTTGGTTGTGGTTTTAGTCCATTCATATCACCTCCAGTTTTTGGGCCTTGGTCCACACTGTCTTCAGAGGGTGAGTGCTGACAGTTGGCAGATCTGTACAGGTGTCCTCATCCTGTGTTCATTGGATGTTATCCCATCCAAGCAGGAATTTTAACACATGCATACTTATATCAACTATTTCACTAAGCTTAATTAACAACATAACTAAAAAGTATATCTTTATAACAAAGTTACTTTAACACTACACGTATAAAATCCATTTTAATATTTGCAAAAAAGCCAATATTATAATATGCATCTATAACATCTGGAAAAATAGTTACTGTCATAGCTGGGTGTCCCCAGCAGGGTAATAATTGGCATTGACTCCATGATTCTCAGAAGGCTGATCCATCACTTTATTATACTATACTTATTAAAAAACCCATCACCCTTGCAGACAGTCACCACACAGGTGGACCCAATTGGTCCTTCAATCTAAACACCATCACCAGGGGCCAATTAAGAAACCACCCTTTGGTAAACAAATCTCCATAACACATTCCACACATGCACAACAACAGGTGCAGCAAGTGAAGATAAGAATTGTTTCTCATTCTTTGAAGATATCGTGTTTCCTGGGCTGTTGGGGTCCACTCCAGCTAGCTATGGACCCTTGCCCACACGATACTTCATAGACGAAAGTGAAAGATTGAGAAGCGCTCTCCTCCACGTGGGAAGTGTTCTCCTTTAGTCCAAGGGACACACCAGGTGGACAAACCCATGGGAGAAAGAGAGCGTTCCCTGGTGGCAGGGGGCTTTTATATCCTCGGGGATGGAGCTAGAGGAAGAGTTCCACAGCCAATGGGATACCAGTGAGGAGTGGCGAGGGGAGGGGTAACTGAGGGACAGACCACCGGGGGTATTGGGATGGATGAGGGAAAGACCGTGTGATGGGGGGGAAGGGATAACAAACCATGTGATATAACATAAGCTATTCAGTGCAATATAAAAGACTACTCTGTGCAAATTCCCAATCACCCAGTGCAAAAGAACAACTAAATAACTATTTAGTGCAACACAACAATTCTTCTCTCTGATCTTCTCACAACCTTCCCCAGGACAGTGCCTGGGAAAGTTGTGTGCTGCTCTCTGTGGCCAGAGAGCTGCTGCCACAAGTTAGCACATTTTTGACTCCTTTCCACCTCTGTTGTCCCAGCAGAGAACCTCTGCCAAGGAGACATCATTCGGGAAGTGGTCCGTAAGCAGCAGGGCTACACCTCGTGCGCCACGGCCTCCAAGGTGCCGCGCCTGGAGTGCCGCGGCAGCTGCGGCGGCGGGCAGTGCTGCGTGCCCCTCCGCAGCAAGAGGAGGAAATACTTCTTCCAGTGCGTGGATGGCTCCACCTTCACGGAAGAACTGGAGAGACACGTGGAGTGCGGCTGCTCAAAGTGCTTATAAGCCATTCTTCGGTCTCCCGCCACTTTAATCGACTCAGAAGCGCTATCGAAACGGGACCTATTTACTTGCAGAGTGAAGAAGAAGAAAAGAATTATTAAGTATATTGTAAAATAAGCAAAAAATAGAACTTATTTTTATTATGGAAAGTGACTATTTTCATCTTTTATTATATAAAGTATCGCACCACTTTGGGTATATGTATCATATAGTGAGCTATTTTTACCATGAAACTTTTTTAACAGTTGTAAGAAAAAAAATTTCAAAAGCTAAAAGGTTAAAAAAAAAATTATATATATAAAGAAAACATAGCCTAACAGGAGAAATGTGGGGTGACTTTATGTGTATGCACAATGAACAGACGTAAAGGTGTTCCAAGGACCCACTGCCAGACTGATTTGGGCTGAAGAAAGTTCCGAGGCCCTGGCTGGGAGTTCCAGGTGAGCAGATCCCGGTGACTGACTGCATCCAGGCACCCAAAGAGCCTCCTCAGCCCCTTCTCTTCCCAACACTGCCGACGCTGGTTTGCTCCTGTACAGTGGCCCCGCTTGCTGTTCATGAACTGGTTCCCTGGAGCGCACAGGCACTGCCGTAGCTTGAGGCTAATTACATTATTTGACTATTGTAATACTATAATACATTTTTTGCTGTGTATGTTGTATTTATCTGTGTTCATGTTATATTCTGCGGCAACTGTATCTATAGAGCACAGGCAGCTTTATCCAAAAGAAGGGTGCAAAGGGAAAGAAGTGGAGAAATTTATGTTGCTTTGGGTAATTTGGGGGCAAAAATGTGAAATAAGTGCTAAGTGATGCCTAATAAATGACATAGTACTTTTGTGTAAACTCCTCAGCTATGTTATTTCCCAAGTTTGTGCCTTCTTGCTCCCAGTCTTGAGCCCTTTTTTGTATATGAAATGTAAGGAATGCACTGCTACATAGTTTATCACACCTTGACACTTTAACTTGCAAAGGTTGTAAAGAGCATGAAAATACCACAGGTGCCAGAAGGTACCTGCAGCGTATCAGCTTTTACTGCCACTGTCACTTGAGCCAGGGTGTGAGCTGGGCCGTGGCTGCTGGCTCTGAGCAGCTGCCTGCCTCCCCACGGCTTTCCAAGCGAGCAGAAGTTGCACTAAATCCATGTGAAGGTGTTCAGCTGACACCTGTCCTGCAGGGAGAGGTGGCACAGCTCCGCCCAGTGCAGCCTGACCTGCTCACCAAAGCTCCTCCACCCGCTCCATGTCCTGCACTCCTGCCTCCCCAAGGACCCCCACCCACCCGAGCTGAGTTCAGAGCAACTGCTGAGTAGGAATTGGAAATCAATGCAGGGATGAATTCTCACTGTGCATGTGAGGGAAAAATTGACTCTGGGAGTGAGTTTGCTTTTTGAAGGGTTTTTGTCAGGGCTGCCTTTCAGGGTCAGGACATACATACAAAGAGTCCCACGGATACGTTGAATTTTCTCTTACTTTTCTCTTTCAAACCTCCCCATCAACAACTGTTCTATTATCTGTATTATTTCTTTCTTTCTCTAATGGAGTAAGTATTATGATCCTTTCTTCAGGTTCTCTATCTCTAAGAAAGGTAGTCAGAGATGCTTCCTAGCAGCCATAAAGTCTTTCTGGGAATGCTTACTGGTCTCACCAAAAGGCTTTCAGCTCAGGGGATTCAGCAAAGGATGAGTAGGAAAGTTGAATCAAGAAAATGGGAGAGCTTTGACTTGGGCTTTGGAAAGATGCACAGAATGCAACCCTGCCATGAAAAGTAGAAATGATTATTTCCCACTAAAGCAGAGAGATCATCTAGCTATAATACAGCCAGAAAGCTGTAACATGCTTGTTGTTCTTCTGCTATGTCAGTCTCTCCTTAACTGCAGCAGTTCGTTCATACTTCTCTGCTATGATCAGAACAATGTGAGCAGAAGGGACATAACCAATTTAACAAGCATCTCAAAAAATCATCAAAATAAATATCAGTACATATAGCTGGCAATCAGTGAAACAAAATAATCACTACTTAATGTGCCAGACTCTGATTGATACAGTACAGCTCAAAAGCCAGGGAAAAACTAACCCTGGTTGCAAGTACTGTGGACTGCTTTTTATTTTTAATATAACATCAGCAGCTCATAGCAGCTGGGGTTTGTGATGTACGACAAAAATCACCTAAATCACAACACACACATTTTAAAAATTCATGTGAGTGACTGCAAACACTTGTACAAATATGTGCCAGGCACACTACTACCATTAATGTTTCATTCCTGCTTAAAAACATTTGAATTTCTAAAGAAGCAGCTGCTGTGGTGTCAGGCAGAAGAAACCCAGCCTAGAGTGGCTCACCAGCCTCAGATTTGCAGCCACTGGGCTGCAGAAACACAGCCCCTCTTGAACCTGTCCAAAGCTGTGCTCACTCTGCCACTTGAGCAGCAGCACTGTGACAAACAGGGTGACACCTACGGGTGGCCTCACACCTGCTGCAGGGTGCTCTGAAAGCAAAGGCCTGGCAAGGCAAAAGCCATCAACATCTTGTTAACACATCACTCTGGGATTTACTTAAACCAAGCCTTGCAGCAAAGGGACCAGCAGCAACTCAGCAAGGCCGGCCCTGTTCCTGGCCCTTTTCTGTCGTGGCACTTCAGTGTTAAGTGTCGGGAAAAAGAACTAAGAAAATATCTATTTTGTAACCAAATGATGCAATTTTTGTATGCTTTTAGGCAGCACTTGCCACTGGAGAGTGATGCTTTATGTTCATGATTCTCTGACTTGCTATAGAATTATTTTAAGAAAATAAAAAAGCATTCAGATGTGCCAAAAAATGTGTGGTTAACTGAAGTGTAATTAGCTCTGAAAGTTCCTTTGTAACCTGCCTAACGTTACAATCGATTTCAAGAACTGTGGGTACAATGCAGTAGTTTTTACCTCCAGAAAATTTTAATATAAAGTGAAGAAAGATGCTTACCCTTTAAAAATGGCAATGCAGACTGGTGTGAACTGATGTATTTTATTATTAGATTCTCATTGTGATGTAAGTTTAAATAAATTGTTGGGTTATGGAAGATTGTAACACCTTGTGATGCAGATTATTTCTCTGTGTATTCGAGGTATTGAGTCCAACTGTCAGTGTCCCCAGGAAATGATGGGGGAACTATAGACATTCCTCTTGGACAAAGAACAGCTGTAGTTAAAAGTGGTATGTACACTAGTTACCAATTTTCATGGCATCACAGCCTAGTATTTTAGGAGTCTTACATGCACAGGCAAATTAAGCCACATAGTTTTTGATCCCGGGCATTTTCTTTAATTAAAATCTTTATTTGCTATATTTTTAAAACTGTTTGATAAAGACCTGCAGCAAAACCACACTCATTAATTGCTGTTAGAATAAACGAAGAAACACTGGGAATGGAGCTAGAGGAGGTAGGGCTGAGGAAATGGAAGTCACACAGCCACCCATGGACGGAAGGGATTCTGTGATGTCCTGACACACATGCACTCCAAATCTGCTGCCACACCGCTGTAGCTCATTATTTAATACTAGTGACCCAGCAGCAGCAGACTTCTGCTGTTCATTGCATTCCAGCCTTAGCATAGAATAAAATAAAGCTCCCACCTAGTCCTCTGTCATCCCTCACCCATGCCCCAGTGCAACACTTACATATTGCTAATTATTCTTCAAACTATAGCTGCTAAGAGTTGCCTTTGCAGTTCCATGCAAAACTGGTGGCAGCAGTTAGCCAATAAAAACACTCAACCTTAATGAGCATCATTAAGTCTGAGCTATGAAGGTTAATTACATAATTGTAGCAGATGGCAGCATTTTCACCTAAAGCAAACCCAGCTGAGCCCACTAAAAAAGCAAGCAGGGAAGTGTTCAAAAATGTCTGGGTAGCGGCTGCCCTGGTTTGCTCAACAGTTTATTTGCATCGCTCGTGGCTGTGCAGCTTGGGGGCTTCCGAGCAGGCACTCAAGGAACTGCAGCCTGAGGATGCAATGATCCTGTTTGTGCTTGTGCTTGCACTGCCCCAGGCACCGCTTACCAGCCGTGGTACGAGGCAAACAGTGCTGGAAACCATCTATCCCGCTTTCCTTTATCTTTGTGCTCTCTAGTCGGCAGGGAATAGTTGGACGGAGCTGCTGCTTGCACGGTGGTTGGCGGCGGGGTTTGCGTTGTTCTCTGGGGCCACTTCTGGTCTCTGTGGCCTCTTTTAGGAGTCACCTCCCAGTTTCTGCCGCAGCTCAGTGCAGGCAGCCCCGCGGTTCAGCGGGCTGGACAGGCGCAGTTGGCTCAGCTCTGCCGAGCCCAAGGTATTCCCGATGCCTTGGTTCAAGGTCCAGCGAGATGTCACACTGGGTGCCAGTCCGGTGTCGTTCTGTGTGCGCGCTGAGGATGTTTCCCTGATGTCTCCCTGATGTTTCCCTGATGTTTTTCAGAACGGGCCCTGCAGCTCTCGAGAACAGCGGAGGTGAACGGGGTCCGCCAGCAGGTGGCGCCGCAGGGCGGCCCGTGCCCCTCCGAGGGGACGGGACGAGATGGGACGGAATATTTCAGTGGAAAGGGACCCATAACAGCCATTTGAGCAACTCAGGGCTGACGGAGTCACCGCCCGTTGTTGAGGACACTGTCCGAATGCCTCAAGCACTGCCAGGCCAGGGGTATGACTGCCTCTCCAGGAAGCCTGTTCTAGGCTTTCCACAAAAAATGCTCCCTAATGTTCTGTATAAACCTCCCCGGTGCAGCACTGAATCTTTCCTATGCCTGCTGTCTGGATCCTGGGCAGAAAAGCTTAGCACTTCCCTCTCCATGTCTCCTCACAGGAAGGAGAGTGCAGAGTGCAATGAGGTCACCCTCACCCTCCCTCCCTCCATCCAAACTAGACAAGCCCAAAGTTCTCAGCTGCTCATCACAGGAGTACATGTATATGTGATACACAGATTTTCTGGGAAGTTTTAAATAAGAACTTCTCAGGTTTTATTGATCCTGAGCCATCAACCTCTTAGCATTGCTCACGTGTGATGACAGGAGTCCCTGCTGTCCCCACAACATGGCATGGGATCACCGTGGCTATGCCCCAGGAAACTGCATGAACTGGCAGCAGAAGGACAGCCCTGCTGAGCCCCAGGAGAGCATGTGAGACCTGGGGGTCTCCAACACTTAATCAGCACCATCCCTGGCAGCAGGACAAGGGCTCCATGTGCTGGCATATGGGACAGCTTGTGGCCATTGACTGTGGCAGCCTCAGGACAGAGGTCTGACGTCAGTGTCACATGGCTGCTGTTGATGTTGATTATTTCCATGCTAGCACCTTATGGAATAACAACTGATCCTGCTGTTTCTACCCCAATTCTGCTGCTCACACACACTGAGATAAAAGCACTGCGTGCCTGCAGAGTTCATTACCCAGCAGGGTCTCCAAGCTGGCAGGCACACACCCCACAGCCTCTGACACCTCTGCTCTGTGAAGAAAGCACAGCTGCTCCTCCAGGAACCTTCACCCTCCGAGAACGTGCAGGCAGCAAGAAGCTCCTCGGGATGGAACGAGCACGCGGGCAGTACAAGCAGTAGCTGTCAGCATGAGGAGCTTCACTTCCCCGTGATGCAGGGGGCACCCTGCAGTCTCTCGAGCACGAGGAACAGAGCTGGCTGTGAGACTTGCACACAGTCTCACTTGCACTTGTATCTTGTTCATGTGTGACCTCTTGACCTTCTCCTTTCCCAGGGCTTTTGAGCTTTCAAAGTACAGTGATGCTCAAGGTAGCCTAGGGATGACAGTGCCTTCTCTGAATTGTCTGTGAGGTTTGTCCCCATGGCACAGGGATCACTCATTTTCTGTAAAAATAATCTTTTACAAGGCTGTGTCTTATCTGGGGATGAAGAGTGCACATCCTACCTCTGAGGTGTAGGAGGGAGGAAAGCAGGTAAATGAGTGTTCAGGGGATAGCTCAAAACTGACAGGAATCGGGCCATTTTCAGGGGTCCAGCCCTCCAGCTAACCTTCCACCAGCAGCATTTAACCAGCTCCTCTGCTGGAGGAAGGGGGGATGTTTGGAGAGATGGTGTTCATCTTCCCAAGCCACTGTCACATGTGATGAAGCCCTGGTCCCCTGGA